>CAJVPV010003489.1:0-11226 GCA_910591835.1 Acaulospora morrowiae | reverse complement strand
ATTTACTATGTAAAGATTGTTAATGTAATGACAGTAAATATTTTTATTTAAATAAAGTCTCACATTTAATGCTTGTTTGCGATAAAAAAAAAAAAAAAAAAATTATATTTAAATTTAATTTATATTATTCAAATATATTGATTATTATTATTAACTTGTTTAAAAACAAACGTTTAAATTAATATATTAAGGCTTTAATTAACTATATTAACTTGTATAAAATCCAATAAAGCTTTATTTAAAAAATATATTAAGGAAAAAAATAAAACCGATTGGAGATAATATTGATTTTAATAATTAAAACAATTATAGAAATTCTATAATTAATTTATTAGTAAATACTTTTTTATTAATACTTATAATTAGATAAATTATTTAATTATTTATTTTTTTAAATATTACTTAAGAATATTTAAGATATTGTAACTTATAGTCAATATTTATTAATTAATTAATTTTATATTTTATTATTAAATAAAACTTATTATAAGAAATATTTATCAAATCTATTTATTAAAAACAGATATTATAGAAAATAATATTTTTAACAAGTTATAATATCAAATATTTTTTTAATGTAATTTCATATTTTTTTTTGAAATTAAATTTAGTATCTTGTAATATAGATAAAAATTATAATAATATGATTTCAATTATTAGGTTTATATTAAATTTAATATATAAGTTATATTTCATTATAATTTTTAATAGTATTTCAAATTTTATATAAATTTTATTTTCAGAATTATATATATATATATTGAAATATTAATTATTATATTATAAATTTACAGATCTTTATTTTTAAATAATTATTTATAGAGTCAAGTGATAATATTAAAATTTAATTATTTAAATAACAATAATAAAAAAATTAATTTTATAATTTTATCAATTTAAACAATATAATTAAAATTTAATAAATCAAATTATTATTATTACTATTATTAATTTAATGGTTTATAAATTTTCCACTTTAATAATTAAATAAATATAGTAAATACTTGTTTGATTATAAAAAAAAAATTATTTATAAATAAATACAGTTTGATTAAAAAAAAAATCAAAATTGGATTTTTTTTTTTATAATTTGATAAATAATAATTTGAATTATATAAATAAAATTTTTAATATATATTATATACAATAAAAAAAATAATATATTAAGGTTTTATGAATAATTAATTATTTATTTATTTTAAAATAACAATTTAAAATTAAAAAAAAATTTTTTTAAAAAATGATTATAAATTTTAAATACAATTTTTATTAGAATAGATTTTTTCAAAAAATTAATTATTAAATAAAACAAAAATTTTTTTATTAATAATTTTTTCTAATAAATTTAAATTAATAACTTGATTTTTTTTTAAAAAAAATTTTATAATTAAAATTTGAGAATATTTGAATAATATAATTAAAAAAAGTTTATTAAATAAACTTATTCTTTATATTTTCAAATATATATATTTTTTCATAATATTTCATTTATTAATTATTAATTAAAAATAAAAATTAAAGAGTTGTTTAAACAAATTTATTATAAATATAAAAAAAAATAGTGATTATATGTGATATACATATATAATTAATTTTTAAATTACTATAATATAATAATTGGATTTTATAAAAAAGTTATTTTTTTTTTTAATAAAAAAACAAAAATAATATCCTTCACAATTTTAAATGTCTTTAAACTTTTCGCATCAGAATAAAAATTATAATAATATAAAAGCTGATTGTAAAATAAATAATATTAAAGAATTGTTTGGAAAAAAATTTATACAACCTTTAAATGATTTTCTTTATTTGACAACATTTTAAATTCGCGTAACCCGATTGGTTAGAAATATTCCCTTGTTTGACACTCGCCTTTGATCATTTTTACTTGTTCCAGTACTTGTTTACTTTGATCGATGATTGATTGGTTGCCGCACCAGACAAAGGCCAGTCGCATTGTCAAAAAGGAGTCATGATGTGAAAAGGTGACAGCGATAATCAGATGGTGGCGATGGCAAAGGTCCCATGACATCGGTGATGGTCATGAATTCGAACGAAAACGGACCCTTGTAGTCGGAAATAATGACAAATGACATTTGTCAAAATGCTGTCACAATGCTCTTGGAATCGAACATTATATTACGTACGCACATTAAAGTTTCGTGCACATGCGTCAGAAAATCGGTGGATCGGCGTTATTGTGTATGTGGTTCCTGGGATTTCATGCATCGGGAAAGAAAGTGAATTGATTGATTGATTGCATCCAGGGAGAGATTTGTTTTTAAGTTCATCTTTCCATTTTTTGGATTATCCCCCCAAGAAAGTTATCTCAACAAAGTGAATAACAAGACTTCTTTGTTCAAAAAATTTGGCGGTAACTGCTAAGGCATCACAGTTCACACAAACATTACATACCGTACATACGTACGCACCTCCATTCGTGTTTTAAACAAGTTTATTCCCATTTGCACAAACAAGCAGTCCATTCAACAAAGGTTTTTCCTTGACATATATAGTTTAAATTAGAAGTCCACGCGACTTTAATTTTTTAATATTGCTACGCCAAGGTACAATTGAATAAGCACCGCGTCGAGCATGCACCACGGCGAGGGTTCTAGCACAAAGAAAAGAAGCAACCGTTACGTTAGCTGGCAATGACGACAAACAAACTGGTGCATACGGTCAAAAAAACAAAAAAAAAGGAAAAAGTAAAGGTGCGTTCTCAGAAAGGAAATCTTATGGGTATGTGCCTCAATACGAGAAAAAGGTCAGACGAGAAAGGAAATATTTTATCGGAGGTTGAGTCTTATCGGTTTTTTTCCCAACATTTGCATGTTTGCGCAGCACATTGGCGCATTTTACGCTCTTTCCTTTGATGTGTAATGCGCAATTACGTAGGTATTTATTGCGCGCTGCATTTTGTTTAATGATATACGCACAGGACGTAAGTGCTTTTTCATCATGACATTCATACACTACATCGAGTTACCTAACCTAAATTTCCTATCCCAAGAAATCCCAAGATGCGTGCCGGGGACATGTCACACCAGGATTTTTAAATGATACTGTGGTTAGCATCACACAGCGAAAACACTGCTAGGCAAAAAACGGAAGGATTTTGAGGCGCACGATGATGTATTTAATGTTTTCTCGCATTCCTCGAGAATGTTTCGCGTAACGCTATCCCTGGCAACTCAATGCTTTGTTAAGAACGATTTGCCGTGTAATCGTATGTTATTGAAGCATCGATCGGTGCGCAGGGAGAGAAGGCTTATCATCGTATATCAGGACAACGCTCGCATCGCGCGCTCGAGATTACTCCTGAGACGTTTCAAATCCTTCGTTTTCAAGTCATCATTGACAATTCTTTAATCCGTCGAATTTTATTTGGAAAGTTATTTGTCTCGCCTGGTGAATAAATAGGTTTCTCAATATTTCCTCATTCAATCGGATGGACACTGCTACTTTCGGGAATCGGTCAATGAAAGAATCCTAAAAAGGAGCGTGAAATGACAAGAAGGCCAAACGTTTACATAACTTCGTGTGCACACAACTTGTCATACGACCGAGTGAAATAATTGCGTAGCATCCGAAAAGTCGAGAGTATATGCACTAGGTTCGGTCTTTAATATTTCAACAGTGTGCATCAATTATTTTTCAGACTACATCATTATGGGCAAAGTGTCGCAGTGGCGTACGTCACATCATCGTGACAAAATGTCCACCCTTTCCTTAACTCCCTGTTTCGAGAGTATATTTGGAATCGCAAATTTGATATACAGAACTGAGGTTAACAAAATTTATCGGTGTCAAAAAAAACTTACATGACAATAGATAGATTTTGGGATTCTGATACGGCTAAAGGTTTTTCCATTTTTAACCGGGATATTTGTGGTGCAAGACTTTTTTGGGTGGGGATGGGTACAGTATCAATGACGGATTTGGATGCTGTCATTTTATTTTCGGTCGGACAAAGCTGAACGATTGTTAGGTGGGTGATGGGAAGACGGTCCAGAATAATGGTTACGAAGAATTGTTGATGAGATCCTGAAAGATTAGGTTAGTAATATTGTTTTAAAAAAAAAAATTAAGCATATCCCTAAACGTTTGATAAGCATATTGTTGGAGTCTAATGACTAGGTTGTGTGGTGTTTATATCATTTGATTTCACGAACTAGGCTAAGCTGTATTTCTTGGTTGTGGAAAAAAGTCATGAGATGTTTTCAGATTACGGAATCGTTGTTAAGGAGAACGTTCGTGTTTGAGAGAATGACCTCGTTCTTTTGGTAGATGGATGACCGTGGCGGAGAAAGGCTACGCATCATATCCGAGTTAATAATGATGTCAGGTACCGCCTTTTTAACCGCAATGGAAAAAGGAAAACCTGATCTGGAATACCGTTGAGGCTTATCACAAGGTGAATCCCCTAAGCCACCGGTCTAACCGTAAATTTTCAAAGAACAAGGGAAAAAAAAAATGAATGGATAAAGGAATGGCCCGTGTAACAATGGTTTTTTCAGAGACGATCGACCGAATAGCATCCGCATATGGAAAGTGGTATATTCTCATCAGGACTCACCCGAAATAACCAAGAGAAGGACAATAGAAAGAATAGGAAGAATAGGAGGGAGGCACTGGAAATGGTAACAAGAAAGAATGGCATTCTGTACGTGTCCGAAAATGAATGTTTACGTGCGAGCGGTCGATTAACAGGAATCCTCACTCCTCATTAACTAAAAATCCATCACGATCAATCAATCAAATAAACAAATTAACCTACATCGACCAATCTACCGGAAAGACAAAAGGTCTAACCTCCTTTCTACAGTACTTGCTAATGAGAAAACATCGATTGTATGCACCTCTCCAACTGTACGCACTTCCTTGCTTTGCTTCCCCCACCACTTACGCCATCTGATTCTCAGCGAGTGTCAAGACGTGTTATCATAGCTCGAGCTCAGGTCGATGATCCTTTAAGGTAAGATATGCGTGTAGCTTTACTGCTAACCATTCTTCCGTTCCATTAATCAATCCTTTTTTTCTCCTTCATCCCCTGATACACGTATTACACACACTTATAAACGGATACATTATAAAAGATGAATCATATTCATGCACCCCGATGCAAATAATATTAATGTTTACCATAAACAAATTCAATCGACGTCGTTGTGTCCTAAGGTTAGGTACATCCCTTAATATGACACCACCCCTTGCATCCGGATCATTTGTGACAACATGCAACCCCGCACCTTGAATGCAAAATTCTTTTCTCTAGGGGTGAAGCTTTTTTTTTCTTTCGTTTTTGCGGCGTCTCACTAATCTCTGCATTAGTTGCCAGGGGGTGGAATTGCTTCCCATAAAAAAAAAAAAAAACCTGCAATCGCGCACGTACGCACGCATGTACCACCTTCAGAGCATACATAATGGGAAATAATTTCGCATCCATGGAAAGGCGAGAAATGATGCCACAATCCAATTTAGTGTCAAACTTGTGATGCGATCAAATTGTCAGATTGTGCGATAATCCTAAAAGATGTAGACAAAGGCACTGGACCTTGTTACCGATAGATAAACACACACAAAGATAAAGACCAGATGGTTCCATCAATCGAAGTGACTCTCGGAAGATGAAAAAAATAAATCCACACTATTGTCATCCTTTCTTTTTTTTCTATTATACTTTGTAACTTCACAGATGCACGTTCAGAAGGTTACATGAAGGTTGACCGAAAAATGGAAAGTTTAATTTAATTCTTTCCTTCAAAATTTGTTGACACCTGTCTGTGGCGTCACATGAATCTGACTTAATTTGTGTGAACGTTCATGGTGTCATGAGTTTATTGAGTACCCTGACATGTCTCGACGCTTCTTCTTCAATCAGCCCAATGAATAACAATAGTCTTGTGATATATTGTTATTATGTTACTATCCTCATTCATATTATTAATCAATCTATTCATCATCCGTTTGAAATTCCAAATGAATTTGGCAGGTATTTGTTTTTTTTTGAATCGTGATTTCTGCCTTATCCATCCATCCATCCATCCATCCTAGAAATTTATAACGTTAATTAATGATCATTTATATGCATATACAGTTATTATGCATTATGCATTTATTGTGCATGAGTGATGCTGTGTGTGCCGATTCTTTGGATCCCTCTCGTCGTACCAATGTCGCACGTACAGAGTATCGTGTGGACGAAGTGATTTGTTTACCGTACCCAAGATGTCGGGACCAGGAAGGGACGACAATATAACGGTACAATAAGCACAATAGGATTCCAGTAGAATTTACAAAACGGGAGCATAGGAACAAATTATGAGGGAACGCATCAATTTCACATAGCCAAAATTCATTTTTTCTGAAGGTGCATTTATGCACGAATAATTAAATGAGTTTGTCAATCTGAAACGTATCACCGCGTATCGTGATTTGCGCGATTCATGTCATTTCCTTTTCAACCGATAATTATTTGTTGACCACCAACGAACTCAAAAACACCCCTCTTCCAAATTTTCGCATCCTGTTTACTCGACCAAAGATTTCCTTAATTCGGATACACGATAACGGTTCACCGATTGAGCTCGGATAATCTTGAAACATCTCCTTTGTCTTTCTTTCACACCATTTTGCTATTCCCCGTTTTGTGGAGCCAAAAGGTTAACTTTGAAACATGATTGAATTCGGTTAACGTTTGGATATTGGGATTTTTTTATTCATCAAAGGAATGGGGAATGTGATGTCACACGAGATGAGGTGATTGGTTAAAAGGTCGTCAATCGTTTTCGATCGACCCGAATTCCGGTTAGAAAGCAAACAAATGTATCATTTCTTTTTTCCAGGTTCCCCAATGTCTCACCAATACGTCTGATTGAGAACATTCCCTGATAACTAATTTGGTTGATAATCGTGATATCCCGTTTCGCGTTCTTCGCCCAGAAAATAATTTGCTTCTTTGGAGATGCAAAGGATATTTTTGGATGGATTTCTAAAAATAATAAAGCGCATGCATTTTTATTATTCAAATCTTTGGTTTAAATAAGTTGATAATAGCGGCAGGATTTAATGTGTGCGCACGTAAACATTCGATAACAATCTGCTCTTCTTGCATAAATAATAATTAGCAATTAAGGACATTCTGCAGCACATGACATTTAATATCATGATGCCGTCTAATCGCATTGATCATAATAAATTTTTGGGAAAAAATAGAAAACAGAGGAAAAAATGGAAAAAAAAACATGCACGAAATTTAATTGACATTGTAAATTAAAAGTCGACGCATCGCGAACACACGTGTAGATTCCTTCTTGGTTTAGAACACAAAGACCAGATGGAATATCGTTGCGTTCGATTGCGCACGAAGGGAAAAAAAACGGCGAAATCGTCAACAATCGACAACAATCTGTAAGCGGATGGTGGAAAACCCGTTAACAATTGTTTGGTCCCAATTAGATGGATTTGTTACGTTACAGAATATCAGAGGAAATTATGGTATTACCATGCTCTCATGGCCAAACGACAAATTAGGGACATAACAACTACGAGATGAAAAGGGAAAACTCGAAGCCAGGGTTACATCCCCCAGACCACACACTCTTGAGCTACGAGCACGAATATAGAATTCACCAATCGATGTGTTGTTTGGATATTCTTACTTTCCACAATTGGTAAATGGCTGGACCCCAACCATCAGAGTTCAAACAGTGATATACCAGGTGCACCGAAGTTCGTTATTGTTGCGCTTGCTCAACAAAGCTCGATTTCATTACATACATATAACATACATTACATACAGCACATCAAATAGTTATCCTTTGAACACAAAAATGTCACATGTGTCACTTACACGTCACCTCGGGAGGAACCAATGTACGGTGCGTCGCGTGGTGGTCGAATTTAATGGGTCACCTCCTCCCCTCTTACGCACGTCAAGTGTCTCTCGTTCATTCGTGAACACACACGATAAATAATTACGTCGGCAATCGTGATTCCCTCCAAACCGGCTAAACCACTTGACGTTAACCGTCCTGCCTTTTTGGAACTTTACGTTAATGTTTCTCAACCGTAGCACATCCCCCAAATCTGGTAATTAGTTTTTTTGCTGGTTATTCCTAAATCCGACCCTACACACACACGAAGTGTTTTACAAATTTTACCCACACGATTGTGATAAGAGAAATGGCGGTGTACACCCACCCTCTCTCTATATACTCCCGTCTATCATTGAGTGAAGTATTATTATTAGCATTGTACACGATTGATGGGATGTTATTACATTACATGAACTTTGATGGTAAACTAAACTTTAATCTTGTTTCATGTTTGAATTAACATAAAAAGAAGTACCCCGTGTCCAAGACTTTCCTTTATACTCTGAAACCTTCTCCACACTCAATTTGTGCCTGGTTTCTTTCATTTGTTTTCTCGTTAGCGTCATCCGCCAATTGAAGCTAGCGTCTCCCGTGGGTGGTCTTTTTGACTCTTCGGAATCATTCGCCTTGAACCTCGGGCATTATCTAGCCGTGCTGTGCCGAATGATATTATTTATCAAAGTAATTGGCATGTGATTTCAATTTAGATGATGAATGGGATGATTAATTGGAACACCTCACCGTGTCTGCGTCCTCATTCAAAATCCGCGCTCTGCCTTGTGGTGTTTAACCTTCACACACATACAAATTTGTACTTTAATTTTCCCTTTATAATCCGCAATAATAAACTGCGTTGTCTATTTATAATGTGTATCCCCAAGGTTGGTTAAATCAGGTTAAATGAATCAACACATCTTGTAAATAAATATTAGTATGCGGTGTGTTGTGTGTGCAAATAAAAAAATTTTTTTTTTTTTTTTTTCTTTTTGTTATTGTAAAATTTAACAATATGCTCAATATACGGATATGTTGATATGCTGTGCGTCCGCTGGTGTTGGTGTGTTTGTATATGGTTATTTTATTTTTTTTTAATAATCATAATAGAATTAAAGTAATTTCTACATCAATCAATCAATCGCACCACCGTAACTGAAGATGGACCGACGAAAGGGCAATTTTTGTATAAATATACAAAACCACCCAATTTCAATGCTTTAAAAAAATTCTACTTTTTTTTTTTTCTTTTCTCTTTTTTTCTTTCTTCTTTCTTCTTCTTCTTTTTCTGTTTCTCCATTATTTCTTATGAAAAAGATTTTTCTTCTTCTTTCCCCCCTAGCGAACATTTCCCATTAATTTAACACCCCCTCATCCTCTCATCACTTATTTTATATTATTATTATATATATATATATATATTGTATACTCAACACAAGCAAAAAAAAAAAAAAGCCTCGTTGGATTATTTGTTGGAAACTTTTAATCTACAATTGGGCTACCTCATTGTCACAAATCACAAAGCAAAGCATCTTATACTCAAACAACACGGATATATATATCGATCAATCTCTTTGGATTGAACAAAGATTATTTTTTTTTTTTCTCTAGGTTTCGGGTGTCTCATTACTCACCTTGACTGCTTCCATATCCATCTTCCGTTCTTCTGAATTTTTTCATTATTTGACACAACGAAAAAGGCATTGCGATAACCGGAATCAAGTTTCTGAAATAACAATCTGGTTTTTTCCCGGGAGAACGAATAGAAATTCGTTTATCATAAGCAAACGACTAAATCATCTGCTCTTCGATTTAGCAGTGACTTGGTCCCGTTTCACTTAATCTATCTATTTTTCCTCCTTTCTTTTTTGTAATTACTTGATTCAAACTCGATCTTTATCAGGTCCCTGCGATATATCTGAAATACTGAAATATCACCCTTGCAACTATAATAAATACAAAGCCGGCTTTGTTTTGCCTTGACTTCTTTTGAACAAAGAATTCCCCTTGTGATTTTCTTCTTCCCTGCATCTCAAAAAAAAACATTTCTTTTCTTTTCTTTTTTTTACATTTTGCATTCTTAATTTTCCAAACATTTTCGGTTATTCTTTGTTTTTCTGTTTCCTTTTCTTACTCTCCATAATACCAAAAAATGGCATCCCAAACATCCTCGATTGATCTTACCTACATCTATAAACTCTCCATTGTAAAGATAAAGTCCATCGGTTCCAATAACGCCAACCAGGCCACCACCATACGCAAGGATACCAGCACTCTACGCAAATTGGTGTTGATTAATACCTTTATTGAACGTAAGATGGCCTTTTACGAGGAACTCTTGTTGGCCAAGAGAAAGTCCGCCAACATGAACATCGGATGTGGTAAAATCGCGAACAACACCGGTGTCGCTGGTAACGGCGTCCGTGTGAAGGTTGTGAATGTGGCGAGACCTGATGCTGGTGGTGACGTCATTTACTCAAACTCGGCTGCGAACATCAGTGGCAATGATCATTATGATTACGAGGAAGACGAGAGCGATAGACCCACTTCTCCTCCGCCACCCTACTCGCCTCCTTCTTCGCCCGTCTATCAAGTTGTTCAAAAGGTGCCCCTTTCACCTACCGGGCAATCTTTCCCGCAGAACCAGCCGCGTGGAAAACCGAATGGCAATTATAACAATAAACAAAATTATCACAATTACCAACGACAACAGAAACCATTCCAGAAGCAGCAACGGCATTATCAGCAACAACAACAGAAACAGCAACATTATTATCAGGGTTACCACCAACGCCAACAGGAATACCCGTCAAAGCATGATTTCAACAAGATCCTCATTCCGGTACAGGTGCATCGTAATGTCTTTCATCCCGCCGAACAAGCGCAATATCAACAACAACAATATCACCTTTCCCAAAGAGGATATTACAATCAATTACAGCAAAAAGAACCGCAGAAAGCGGTTCAAAGGATATTGATTCCGTTGCCCGGCTCACCCAAGCAATTCGCCAATGTTCCCCCGCCAAGGTATGCTCCGGCCTTGCCACCATCGCACCAACTTCATCTTGTAAAAGTGGTGCAACGACAACGGTCGCTTGACGGCAGGTATTACTGAGGAACGACCGGATGTCATCGAGTGATGAGGTTTGCTGACGACATGGAGGCGTTCAACTTGTGGTGTATTGATTATGCCAAAAAAAAAAAAAGTCACCGAGAACAAAATTCTTTGTTTCTTCTTTTTTTGATCATCAATTTCCAAAGGAAAGTGATCCTTAAAAAAAAATCATAGCATTGTATTCGATTGGACAATTTAAAAAGTAAATATTTGGGTGGGTTTGTACGGGATTTTTTC
>CAJVPV010003488.1:0-11227 GCA_910591835.1 Acaulospora morrowiae | reverse complement strand
TATGAGCCACTCCAGGCTATTATTGATATGAGCCACTCTTAGACTATTGTTTGAGAAAAACAAAAATATGAAAAAAATTTTTAAATAATTATTTGGACTTAATGATTATTATTTAATAGTGTAATAGGAAGAAATAAAATATGACATTAGTTATATAACCAATTAACATAACAATAGTAAGTTTGCTGTGATAATTAGGTAATAAAAGAAAGATAAAAAGAATTGTGAAAAGAATTATATAATTTAGCTTTAGTCATAGTACTATATTATTAATTATTATTATGTCTAAATTATTATAACCAAATATAAAGTATAAATAATATATAAAGTATAGAAATATAGAAAGAAAAAACAAGGAATTTAGTGAGAAAATCAATAAAGATTCAGTCAAATACAAATATATCTAAAATCACTCTTTTATTTATTTATCTAGTAACAGTTAGGGTTCTGAAAATTGGAATCGAACAGAATTGCAGGAAATCGCATGAGATTCAGAACACTATTAAAAATGATGGTGAGGTATATCCTATCTATTAAATTTAATATAAACTTGAGAATTGAATACAGAATCGAAGAGAATCATTAGGATCCTTAGTAACAGTTATATGAATCTCACTAGAGTTAGTGACCGACTTATTATTATATTATTATAATAGTAATAGTATATTGTTGTTTTTTTTATTAATGTTTGATAAGACGCGATTGTTATTTTGATGTTTATTAATAGTAAAAGATTATATAATTGTACAAGTTTCTATTTTTGAAGTTGTTTATATTGATCTTTAATAGATATGAAGAATGTTTTTAAGTGTTTTATAAGATATAATTAATTAAAACTAAAGTATTAATTAGTTACTAGAGATAAACTAATTATGAATTTTTAATAAAAAATTTGTGACAAAAAAAACTCTTTCCCGTAAACCACCAAATTCTTAAAAAATTACCTTTTTTGGTAATTTTAAGAACACTTTTCAAAAATTATCTTTACTTTCAAAAAAAATAAAAGAACCACTAATAGAGAACTATAATCAAAACACAACTATCCTGAAAGGTGAATCCACTCTGTGAACTATACTACTAACTATTTCTGTTAGATACATTTTCTTTTCTCAATAGACAAATTATACTAGAGAAAAGAAAACATAAGCATTACAATTCACAGTAAGCTCAAAGAAAAGTCAGCATTAATCCTTCTAGCTTCTAGCCAGTCGTGTACAAGATTCTGCAACTCCCTAGACACCAGAAGGATTTTTGCTGGCCAGATTTCACTCGATAAATCAGGCAACCTTGACACCAAACAAAAAACAAGGGAACACCAGACTTTTCTCAGGGAATCCAGATCAAAGGACCCAAATAAACAAACAACAATACATCAATCAATATCAATAACCAATAGTTACACAACAAATTTTTAATTGAGGGGAAAAAAACCAGAATCAGCTTATTCCCAGCAAGTGATCGACACATTAGAAAACATGTAAAACAAATCAAACAATCCAAGTAAACAAGATCTATATGTCAACCAAAACCAAATAAGTTTAAGTAAATAACATCAACACGTCAACAACGTAAACGTGACAGCAAAACAAACACGTCCCGTAGCTAACATGTTAACCAAAACCAAAAAAAGCTTAAGTAAACAACACTAGCACGTCAACAACATAAACGCAATAGCAAAACAAACACGTCGTATAGTTGACACGTCTATACCGCAACCACAGTTTCTTAAGCAAGTATTAACAATAACAAACACGTCACTACAAGAGCACATCAGCAGTAAACATATCAATAATTCATTCCATCCAATTAACTATGACCAATCAAAACCCAAAACCAAGCTCAACTATCAGTAATGATTCCTACTTCTCACCACTCACAACATTCCATGCAAACAACAATAACAATATTATTCTTCTAGATGTTATTCTTGTAAACAGAACCCGTCGCCATGTATCCATAATATATCAAAATGAAAATAAAGAAGTCATTCTTACAGAACCTTCCAGAATGATAGCAATACTCTTATTCAACAACTACCCCACCAAGTGGCTCATCCCCACCACCAATATTTCTGGACCTGATTCAACAAATCTAAGCGTGTTCCAAATAGAGTTTGCAATCTCCGAAGATCAAAAAAATCTTCTGGCACAAGTTTCAGTCCTTACAGAAAAGCCTTCCCAACTTTTCGACAAATTTCTAAACTTTCACAATTCTCTTCAGAGGATCTTTACAAGTGAAAGTTAATTGAGAAATGAAGTCTTTCAAAAAGTAATGACCAAAGGATGGAATTATTCAAAACACGTGCCATGGAATATGATCCAAATTAACAAAAACACAAAGAAAAAGGAAAACACATTTACTCTTATAACATCATACCAGTTAGGAAAAGAAAACCAGCTACCATCTTCACAAACTTTCTCCGCCAACAAAACTGTCTTACCAGCAGAGTTACGCAATAGGACTTCAAATCAGACAAATGTCAATATAACTATCAATCAAATATCTTAACCAACCACAAAAACTGGCCAATTAGAACCTAGATATCACTTAATAAATCGTCAATCAGATTCATCAAACTAGCCAATTAATCAGCTACCGTCAAGTGTACAGGATCTATATAAGGAGGATCAATCAATGTCTATCGACTTAGATTTTCCAATATCAGAAGCCATAGATATGGACAACATTGTAAGCTTCTATACTTATCAAAAAACTGGAAAAGAAAACACTCCCAGCACAAATTCTGAGAATCCCAACAGTCACCAAAGGAAAGAAAAGACCCCTGACGACTGTTTCTCAGACATCTCAACTATTTCTCACTTAATCAACATTCCTAGTCAACATAATAACCCTATTCTCAATACTCTATGCTTCTCTTCACCCATATCTCCCAACTCTCGACCTCTAAAACAACAACAAAAACCAGAGAACCTATCAAGTGAAAACTCTAACAAGGAAAAGCTTAAAACAGCATACAAAAGACTCTGGTCATATAAGGAGGACCTAATCATAAAATACTCAGGAATAGAGAATTATGATATATCGATCAATACCAATCTTGAAGAAAATGATCAATATATCTCTGACGAACTCATTACAGAATACCATCACATTATCAGCTGGGCATCCAAATTTAACACCATCAGAGATAACCCAGCAGAGCTAATTAATCTCCCACTAGATATTAATCGACAACCCAAAGACGAAGTCAGACAAAAACTCCATCTAGCCATTTTTATCAAAATAGAAGCAAGAGACAGGATTTTTTAATTTTAGCAAAACTAATGAACTCAAAGAAGATCATCAGAAAGAATACGAAAAACTGGATGGTCAGTTTCAAAGAATCTACAAAACAAAATACAAAGTTACTGAACTCAATAGAGAAGTTTGCTCCAAGATCAAGCTTCTTTTAAGCTCCAGTCTTTTCATTGCATACTTGAGATACATCAACATTTTTGATGTCAACCCACATCTTCTGACACAAATCATGGAATATGGTTGTAACTTCTTCTGCTGTCCTAAAGAAAGTAACAAACTAGACTATCACAATCTACTTCAAAGAAGCAGGAAAATGTTTCGTGACAACTTTCCAGAACTCTCCTCATCACCTGATCTAATCCCTGCACAAATAAAAGTCAAAATCCTTCACCGGATTCCCATTCTTGATAAAAGCACTACAGCAAATATTCAGGCTCTCTTCACTCCTTTTACAGGTTTGATCTCCTACCAAATTCTTATTTCATCTCACTTCCAGACCTTCCCAACCACCCTCAAGACCTACCCAAAGAAGTCGCACACCTATTCCCAGTCAGAAGAAGGAAAGACCTATGAAACTTGGGAAATATGATTAGAGAACTTAAGAGATTCTTTATTGTTTCTCCTAAAGTTCTCTCATCTTACTTTGACCTCCCACCTCCCAAGAGCCCCCTTCCTTCTTCTCCTGATCTGTTGGATCCAGAGTTCGCCTCCTTTTTTCCACTCAATACTAGCGAGACTGACATCAGAGAAATTGTTAAAAAACTAAGAACAAAATATTTCTTTGAATGTCTCCCTATCAACTTTTTCAAATCCAAAAGACTTCTTCTATCATGGCCATTTACCATCAATAAATATCGATCCAAACTTGAAATCGAAATTCCTACCACAAACTCTCACGATATGCAATTTCTAATCAGAAATTTGAGATCAGAATATCAATTCTCACTTCCATTAAGATCCCTATGGATATCTCCTGAAATTGCCCAAACCAATAAACCAAGACTTCCATAGAAACTAGAGGACATCTACGCAGATCTCAACATTAATCAACTATCTCGTAATGACAAACAATTGAAGGAAAAAATTGGAATTCTCCACAGCCACTACGAATTCTCAAGAATTCCTGAAAAATGGTTTACCAATTCATGAGTCCCACTGCCGGAAGACTCCAATGAAATCAACAAAATCTTATCAAACAACAATTTGATGACACTTAAATTTTCCCTTATTGACAATGACACTCTTCCAACGACGATTCATCAACTTCATCAAACATTTTTCTTCAGCAGACTTCCAGAATCCCTAGTCATCAAAGAGACACTTCCTGAACCGGAGTTTGATTTCATACCATTTTTAGGATAACAAACATGAGTAACAATCTCAAAACAGACTACAATCAAATGCTACCAAATCAACTCAATCAAAATGACACACCTTCAAACAACCTCAATAATACCAATAACATCAAAAACCTAATTACCCTCACAACCATCAATACCAGAGGTCTCAATGATCCAACCAAACTCAAAACCCTAATCAATACAGTAAACAACAGATCTATTCTAGTGTATACCGAAACTAAGCTCAAAAAAGATGATCACCACCCAAACAACATCAATGGAAGATCAATTATTTATGGCAACTCAAACATCGCAAAAAGTGGCACCATGCTAATCATCAACAAAGACCTTTCACCACATGTGTTTAAAATATGCGACATATCTGAGTACTGCTCATCAATCATCTTGAAATTTAAAGGAAAGGTGAATATACTCTTGACAGTAGTTTACCTTCCACACGAAAGAAAAAAAAGAGATTCAGCCCTAAAGCAAGTATATCTAATTACCAAATTAGCCACACACCTCAAACTCCATTATATAATCTTAGGAGACTTCAACACTTATCCAAAAAACAGCCCATCCATTGGAGCTAAAACTACACCACACAAGCAATTAATCTACAAATATCTTATCAACTACATCGACATTGGGCAGCGAAGCATATATGCACCTCACTGTCACTAGTGCCTCACGTATAGATCAAGTCTGGGTCTCAAGAAATCTTGCCTTCAAAGTAGTATAGTATGAGGTACAAAAAATTGACACCATTCCAATGGATCATCGAGCCATTTCAATAAAACTAGACTACTTTGAATTCAAACATATCAAACCTATCTTTAAATTTGATCTTAACAAAACTCCAAAAGAAAATATCCAAGAGTTCACTAAAGAGTTAGACCATTGGACCAGCCTGTTGACTTCATCCAATTGGGACAGCTTCCACAATATCTGTTCCAATATCCTTAACAAACATATCAAAAAATCTAAAGTCAACTATACACGAAAAGATTATCGTACCAATGCAGAGAAAAAATTAAAAAAACAAACCAAAAAAATCAATAAAGTTATGATACAACTCAAGAATGAACACTCATCCCTGTCTCTCCAAGATCAGGAATTATCAGCCCTCTATGAAACCTCCAACCACAGTCCTAATATTTTGATCAAAGGTCTTCAGAAACTAAAGAAACTCTTAATCAAGGAAGCCTTACTTCAAGCCCAGCAAGAATCAATCGAGGAATTTCGCCTAAATCTGGAGAACATGGTGGAAAATTTTTATAGCAAACCTAAGAGCTATATCAAGAAAGCACTTGGCACAATTAAACCAAAAATCGATCTCTTCAAATTATACAACTTTAATGATCAACTAGTAGATGACCTTGATCTTATTCAAGAAACTATTAACAAGTACTTCAAGAATATTCTTAGACCCCAAAACTTCAATCTTGCAGACTTTCCAGAGTGGAAAGAAATCTATTCCTCCAAGACAATCAATCAAGAAATCTATAAAGATCTTCTAGACCCCTTCGATCTTTCAACTATTAAAGAAGCTATTCACAAACTACTTAAAAACAAGGCTTCTGACAAATTAGGAATTAGCTATGACATTATCAAACTTATGAAGATAAAGCTATCACCCATATAACCACCATTTTCAATTGCATCCTGTGTTCTTCCTGTATTCCCAAACAATGGAAACAAACCATTATCACTCTAATTCTGAAGAAAGTTATTTGAAGTCACAAACTGTTAGACACCAGACCCATATCTCTCGTCGACTTCACTAGGAAAGTCTTTACTGGATTGATCAACAAAAAGTTAACCAAAATCCTCAAAGAAAACAATATCCTATCTGAATTCAACTATGCTGGCCTTCCTGAACAAAGCACCATAGAGCCATTAGTGATCGTTAACTCAGCTCTTCAAACAGCAAATGCCAACAACAAAGAGTTCTGGTCTGCATCCCTTGATATAGCCAAAGCATTTGACTTAGCCCCCATCCCAGTGATCCAAAAATCCCTGGAAAGAATTAACTGTCCGAGACAAGTCATCAATCTTCTCATCAATATTTTAACTAACAGAGAGGTTTCTATCAATTCCCCATTCAGTCCAACCAACTCATTCGTCATCAATAATGGAGTAGAGCAAGGTGAAACGTTATCTCCAATTACATAGGTCATTTTCTATGATCCACTAGTCACCAAACTATCTCAACACTGTCCAGTTTAGAGCTATCACACTCCCAACACTCTAGCATACATGGATGATCTCGCTCTTATTGCAGACTCCAGACAGAAGTTGGAAAAGCTTCTCACAACAGCCAATCTGTTCTTTACAATAAACAGCATCACGTGCAACAAGGATAAAACCAAGATCATTAATAACATCAAAGTCAAACACGGCTCTCCAGACTCCATCAGATTTGACAATTATCAGATCAAAATTCTTAAACCATATGAAAGCATTAAATATCTTGGAACCTTAATCTCATCAAGAAATCCGCACAGATCCAACAAAAAAGCCTTTATTCAAACAGCATCACAAATTATTGAGGAACTTTCTAAGCGCAAATGAAAAGGAGAAATTAAACAACAAATCAATGACTGGGTTGTCATGGGAAAATTCGAATACTTCTTACTTTCTTCTTTTCTCAATAAGTCAACTCTTAAACTTCTACAAACAAAAATCAACAAGCTAATCAAGTCAGCTTACAGAATCTCCTCCAAGTGCTCCAACACAATCTTAACAAGCCATGGTGGCCTCAATCTGGCAGTATTAGAAGAAAGACAAAAGATCACACTAATAGACAACCTAATTTCTAAACTTTCTATTCCAGCCACTAGAAAATACATGCTACAAGAAATTCAATCCATCCAAACAAAAGAAACAATTTGGTTCTGCCCTATTTACAACCCAGAGAAGTTCAATCAGGACAGCTGGATCCTTTATACAGCAAAATCAACCAAAGACCTTAAAATTCAAATTTGTCCTACAGAATGTCTATTCCATCTTAACAATGCTGAAAATTCGATTGGTCTTCTGTTCGCCACTCTCCAATCCCAACTCAAAAAGACAGCAATTAGCATGACAAATGCCCTTAGCATAAAATTCATTAATCAATTACTAAAATTTCAAAGCTTCATCAAACTCATATGGCCACAGCTCACTACTCATACTGGCATAGTCCGTTCCGGTTCAGAGCCTAACTGGTTCAAAACATTCACAAATATCAGAAATCTAAGAGAATCTTACAGTCCAATACCAAATCCCAAGTCAACATTTTACTTATTCATAATATCAACACAATAGCAAAAATTCACAAAAGACATCGAGCAATACAAGAAAATACTCTATTTAAAGGAAAGCACTTTATAATAAATCCCAGCAACATCTTGATTAGATGTTCAGGATGTTCAGCTGGTTCGCTCTCCCAAGAATTCTGTTGGCCAGAGTTTACAAGTGCAGTGGCCTCAACATTATGGGTTTAAACTAATCCATTCAGTAATCAAAAATATCGCCTACTTAGTATGATAGATGAAATCTCTATCACACCACAGAACAATGAACTTATCTTACAAGAAGTCAACATTCTCACCACTCCTCTTTTACAAACCCTTTCACAAGAACTTAACCTACAACAGCACACTCATATACAGCTTTACAAAAATAATCTAATCATAAATAATACCAGAGTCGAACTATTAAATCCCTGCTTATCACCAGGCAATATTCTACTCGCAATATTCGATATTGTCCAATGGAATCAACAGTGCAACATTATTGAAATCAGAAGCAACAAAAAAATTCTTCAACCAATTCCCAAATATCCGAGAAGAATGATAAAGATCAACTTCTCTGTACTAATCCAAAAAATAATTCACCAAACACAACAAAAATCAATACAGATAATATACACCAAGCATAAATCCAAACCACTGTCAACCAGATCCTTTCAGTAGAACAATCCTTACTACACTTTTCAGAAAATCTACTAATCAATAACACATGCCTTGGCAATAGTGTTAGGTGGTGCAAAAAAATTTTTAGTATTATCAGGGACTATATGATATGCGAAAGTTCTTCTGTCACTCAAACTTTTGGACAGGAGCACACTCCACACAGTTTAAAAGTTATCATCAAATCTAACAAGGACATCAAAAAATTACATAACAATAGCTACAGCAACATAATCGCATTTAGAATCAAACTACTCTCAGGCACTCTGCCCACTCGCAAAACCCTTCATCAGCTGTATCCTAATCAGTATCCAGATGCTTGGTGCCCAAGGTGTGAACTTTATACTGAAGACATCTACCACATCTTCAAATGCCCTAAGACCTCCATTGAAGCTGACCAAATAATTAAAAACATCAATCAAATTTTCCATCCAAACAATAACCAAACATTAATTTCAGACATATGGCAAGTAGCCGAATTATCCTGTGGCTTTACAGATAAAATCTTCTCCCTAACAGACTTCTCCAATTGGGTCGAGGCATCTAATGAAGCCATAACCCAGTTATACAATTTTATTTAAAAACCACGCTGCTTCACAGCCAACACATCATCATCTACTGGAATTAAATGGAACTTCGACAAACCTTCCACATCATCTCCTTCTTATAAACCATTCAACAATCACAATTCTCAAGCTGAAACTCAACCAACCATTATCTCTCCTGAAGAAATTATAATTGACCTACCTAACATAGTTGCTAATACATTTATTCATTGTAAATATAATTATTATAAATGTATTCAGAAACTAATACCTTCATTACCCAACATCTCTTCCCTTAATACTGAGTAGGTATTCATAGCTGCTTGGTATCTTTTGACAAGATATATTGTTTTAAATTTTCTTTTCAATATTAGTCAAATGGTTACTGTAGGCAAGCTAGCATTTAACTCATTGTACTTGCATATGAGAGATGTTGTTTCTTTCATGATATATACCTTGACATATACAAACCAAATAAAGAAATGATGTTTACCTACAAAAAAAAAAAAAAAAGAAATAACCAATAAATTACAATTTTTTTTTTGTAGGTAAAATTTATTTTTTTATTTTTATTTTTTTAAAGTGCACTAGCAATAATTGTCTGACTGAATATTTATTCAATAACGATGTTTACATATATCTTTCAACATTACTATCTAGGACTATGCTATAACATATTAATTGTTAACTATATCCAACACTTATCGGGATTGCTCCAAATAACAACGTTTGCTGTAGCTTGTTCCTAACTATATTAGGTATAGAGGTTAATCTACTGAACAAAGGTACTCCTTTGTTGGACCAGTAGTATACGTTTTCACTAGTAGTTAGACAGCTTTATTTCTAACTGGGAAGGAATTAAGGAGAAGTTGAAAGGGGGCACTAGGGGTAATATCTATGGCAAATAAAGCTATATAATTACTGCTTGCT
The DNA here is from genome assembly GCA_910591835.1 of Acaulospora morrowiae. Taxonomy (NCBI): domain Eukaryota; kingdom Fungi; phylum Glomeromycota; class Glomeromycetes; order Diversisporales; family Acaulosporaceae; genus Acaulospora; species Acaulospora morrowiae. Next base: position 1,198 of record CAJVPV010003488.1, on the reverse strand, counting down.
CCATTGGGGATAAATCCCTTTACCACTACCTGCAGCTGGACTAACCATTTAATTTCTTACCTGTCCAATGATATCTAAGAACGTTCAAGGTACTTATAGCCTGAACACCGACTTACACATTGCAGGGAACAGGACTTATAGCTAGAAGCCTTCTCGGAATAAGTATCGCCAGACCAGTTTATTACTGGATTGGGATGAGACTAGGGCAGGGATCTGCGTAAAAGACACCAGATATTAGGGGAAGAATCACCAAACCTGCTCGTCGAAAGCGGACACCTCATACACTTTGCAACTTCTGGCGATCATCGTAACACTAACCAGACGATCGTCGCGCCACGACACCTTTTTTGGGGATCATAATCCCAATGTCCTACAGGATCAATGTGCGAATAACTTCTTATGGAAAACAGTGTTTAACAGGTTATGGCCCCAGATACCATTTTTAATTTGGTTCAACTATCTTCACCTGGGGTTGAACTGGTATCTTGTGATCTGACCTGTGGAGTGTTAACCACTACACTATGGACCCACAGGTCAAAATTATTTTTTTATTTATTTATATAATAATAAATATATATTGTGAAAGAAACAACATCTTTCATGTATACTAGTACAATGAGTTAAATACTAACTTGCCTATAGTAATCACTAGACTAATATTGAAAAGAAATCTTAAAACAATATATCTTGTCAAGCAGTTCTGAGCAGCTATGATTATCTACTCAACATTGGGTAGGAGGAAGTTAGAAAGGTCTATAATTAATTTGGAAATGCATTTAGTAAAATTGAATCCACTTTGAATATATAAGTCAGCTATGATAGTGGATATGTTTATAATAGTTGATGTTAATGTGAAGTTGTTATTGGATGGTTTAGTTTTGGCTAGGTTTTTAGTGATTTGCCAATAAATTACAATTTATTATTATTATTTTTTCAGTAAGTATATATCATTTCTTTATTTATTTGTATATTAATAGATATATTGTTACACTTGATTTTCGTCCAAGATCAACACTACCCCTTGTCTGATTTTTACTAGCATTTACCCTTGAAATGTTACCTCTTCTAGAATAATTCTTGTATTACTATCCTTGTTATTGTTTAGCACTGTACTTTTCATACTAATGTTGCTCTAGAATATTTCCTAATTTATTTATTTATCTTTATTATTGTATCTTCGCCAGAGCATTTGTTTCTA
>CAJVPV010003487.1:0-11232 GCA_910591835.1 Acaulospora morrowiae | reverse complement strand
TCTTATGGAGCTTGGGAAATGCATTCACTTGATAGGCACCAACTAGTTTATCCACCCGCCTCCAGACAAAGGTTTTCGCTTATGGTGGACCCAAGGTTCTTATGGAGCTTGGGAAATGCATTCACTAGTGGTTCACTTCCTAGAATTCCAGACCTTTGGAGAGAATAGTGGAGGGTATTTTTCTATAGGTTTCTTCTTCCCAGTAAGGTGTTCTTGCCGTAAACCAAATGGGTAAAGTTTTGTTTATTTTGTCGTTGAAATATCCAAAGTTTTTCGAAGAAGGAAGAGTAAACAAGTGGAGGAGGCACCTGCCTTCAGGAAGTAATGTTATTAAGGAAAGTGTATAGACTTTATTATCAAAAATAAAAATATTTTTGAGAACGTCTGTTTTTTTGGGTTGGCAAAGGGATCAGCGGAAAGAGTTTTATATATAAATTTTTTCAAGTTAAACTCTTATTAAAAATCATAAATTAATAAATAATATTAATTATTAAAACTATATATATTTTTTATAAAATTAAAAAAAAAAACACTTAATTAAAACTATAAAGTATAAAGATTTAATTAAAAAATAATTTTTAAAGAGAATTAAAATACTTTTATTAAATGAAATGTTTTTTGTCAGATTTTATAATTTCAAATAAATATCAAATTAATATTAAAAAATATTAAAATAATACTAATCTATAATAAATTTAATATTTAAATTATAATCTCTTACATAAATTTATAATAAATTTAAATATTAAAATGATATTAAATAATATTATTAAAATTTTTAATTAATTAAAATATTTTTATTATATTTGTTTATCAAAATAAAATTTAATAAGCTTTTTTTAAAAAAATTTATTTATTTATTATTACTGTTCAAAATAAAAATATATATAAATATTATTAAAGTAAAAATATATATAAATGTTACATTAAAAAAAAACTCTTTCCCAAAAAACCAAAAATTTCCAAAAATTTTTTTTTTTGAAAATTTATAAAACACTTCAAGAAACACCAGGGAAACACCCAAGGAAAACCTTTACAAGGAAGAAACACTACACTGTTACCTTTGAAAACCCAAGGAGGACACATACAACAGGTATCACAGAACCTAAAAAGAACACTAACTCTTTGCTTTTATTTCAACACAAATGGATACATACTTATTTTTTCTTACTGGAAAGAAGGAAAAAACAAGAAATACAATTCATAGTTAAATAAAAGAGAAAGTCAGCACTACACCTCACAAGCTACCAGCCAGTCATATATCAGGTTAGATATCTCCTTAGACATTAGTAGGGCCCTGTATCAGCCAGATCACATCTGGTAAACCAGGCAACCTCGCCACTAACACAAAACCAGAGGGGTACCAAGACTTTCTCAACACTGTGTTTAGAAGAAAAGCAAATATCAAACAAAACTTATACTATAAACAACAATCGTTGCGTAAACTGATCTACATTGGAATCAAAAACCAAAACCAGTTTATTCCACCAAAAGATCAGCAGTACCACGAACACGTGTGCATACTTCCCCACAGATCAAAACAAGAAAACAAACATGTTTGGTTATAGAGTCAAAAATAAAAGTTCAGCTATATTCCATGTTCAAAACAATAACAAATAAACAAATAGAACAACAACTTAATTAAAAAAGGACATGTGTCACCAAAATAACAGATAAACAACACAATATAGCATGTGTAACGCAATCATATAAACACAATACAATGGCAGAAGTATCAACAATTTCATTGGAGGATCAAATAATAGATCACCTTAAAACACTAGAAGACAATCATAACAAAAGAGATCAAAGATGGCTTCGTACTCTCATAGAAGATGGATCAACTAACATATCATCAGAAATTGCAGACTTGGGAGCTCTTATAAATATCACAGTTATCGATACTGTTGCTGCAAAGCTCCTCAACATTGATTTAAAAATGGCAGTCAAGTGGGCTCTAGCAAAAGAATATATCAAACAAATATGGGAATTCAATCAATATGACATGAGTATTCTAAATAGATTCTTAATTGAAGACCCCTAGCAAGTTGTTCAAATTCTAAATATACTCCAACCGATACAGGACAATTAAAACAACACAACACCAAACAAGCCCAAACAACACACAACAGTACAAGTCAAGAATTATTAGACATAGATCAACAAATTCCTAAAGTAGAAATGGAGGAACAAGCTAAAGGAGATTCAATTACAACAGAGAAAACACAAATTTCAGAAATAATTATGGAAGAACAACAACCTATAGAAAAAGATACAGACATCAATACCTCCATCTCAACTCCAAGCTTAGATATCAAAACAATACCAGACTATGCAACAAAAAATAGACATTACCAACCAACAAATCATTTTTATATTTGTGAAAAAGGATCTTACAAAGCTGAAGTAATGACAGCAAACATATCAGGAGACAGCAAACTTAAACAAATCAAATATTTGGCCAATATGCTCAAGCTCTCAGAAAACAAATAACACCTTATTCAATATATCTTTTTCAACAGTAATGGATGGTACATCATTTGCTTTGAATATGAAAAAGACCTAACAGCATGTATGAACAAAGTCAACTCAAAGGATGAAGAAAATTTCTGCTTGATCCAGATACAAACTCAGAAACATTCAATAAAAAAAACAAAAGAGAATAGGACAAGTAACTCCAACAGGAACAAGAGCTTCAATCCAGAAAAAGACATGCACAATACCATCAATTATTTTAATCTAACTGACTATTCAGGAAAGATCTAGTTAAGAATCAAAGGTAACTCATTTCCATATACTAGTAGAGAAGAACAGCTGCAATATATAACTAAAAAGCTAGATGTACCATTGGAACATGAAGGCATACAGGTGCTAGCTATTGAAAAAAATAAATGAATAATCCTATACTTCAACAATATAACAGACACACACAAATGCAAGCAACAGTTATTAGAACATATTCAGGAACACAATATCATTATTATCACAAATAGTAACACAGAAAACAAAGCATCTTCTGAAACATCATCATTATCTTCAATAGAGACAGAAGCATTAAACCAGATGATACTCCTAGATATTCCCTAACACCTTTCATCCAAAAACATTCACAGCATACTTAATAAATACGGAGAAGTAGAATCCCTAAGAATCGTCAAGAGAAATTACAAATACAATAGTGCCATTTTCTCCTTCAAATCTGTTAGAACAGACATCCATAAGATTTGGGCAATACCAATAGAAGAGACTATGGCAAGAATCACTATACTGGAAAACCATCAAGAAATGCTGGCAGAGCGCAACAAAATAACTACAAGACTTTATGGAATTGGAAAATCCACCTCAACATCCAGAATCATAAGTGCAACAAAACACCTCAAAGTCAAGACTGTTCATATTCCAGTTAACAGTGGAACAGAAAAAAGGAGAAACTTCATCATTCTTGGATTTGAGAGCCAGGAAAACTTAAACAGGGTGTTAACATCACATGTGGAACTGTTTGAATGCAAAACCTGGTGGAGCACCAGAGACAATACAAAGATGTATATACAGGAGAATACACTTCAGGAAAGCTCTTATGTTCATACAAAAAGAAGAAAGGGAACTTCCTTAGATCAGACTAAATACATAGATATGTCATCATCTTCTATCAGCTTTATGGAAACAGAAGAAAAAGAAGAGCCCCTGACAAACTATAGGCAGGAGAACAAAAGAGAGAAAGGAAAATAACCCATAAACACAAGGAAGCAAGGGAAGAGACTGGTTGAGATGGACCCATGGACCAAAGTCATCAATATATTAGACACCATCAACTCAAGACTGACAAAACTTGAGAGTGGAAGGAATAATAATAAAAAGTCTCAATACTCCTCCTAAAGATATCCCAGTCGAATCAATAACAAATATTGAAAAGGGTGAACCATCGCAAGCTTCCTCTCCAGTATTTAATCAACTCATACAACATATCACAGATGATGACAACTTAGACCAACCCAAAAACACAACCAACTTCCCAACCAATAATGAAATCAATGCCTTTCTTACAGAACAAAAAAAGTCCTTCCTAAATGATAATATATACTTAGGAACTCATAATATCAGAGGTACAGTATCACAAAAACAATAGACTAGGGCTCCTAACGATATCACTTCGATACCAGTTCGATATTTAATTTACTATAAATTTATATAAGTGGGTCACAACCCATATATTAAATTTACTATAGATCGATACTATTTCGATACCATTTTGATATCGGTTCGATACTTTTCGGAGCCCTACAATAAACCAAGAAATGCTAATCCAAGAGATATGGGACAAAAGAATCGATATCCTTGGATTAAGCAAAACTAAACTTACTATCAACAACCAAGCATTTGTATTTAGCAATAGTAAAGATAAATACAAATGCTTTCCTAGTTCTTGCTCTAATAACCCAAGAGATGCAGGAGTGCTTCTACTGGTGCAGAAAGAGATAAAAAAGTATATTGTACAAGTAGATAAGATTGAGGGTTACCTAGTAGCAATTAACCTTCTTAACAAAAAGCACAAAACATGGGTAGCCCAAATATATCTTCCTTGCAATAAACAAAAAAGTATCAATGTTTAGAGGAAAATCCAGACATTAATATAAAACAAAATTTAACAGCACTATCAAATCATAGTAATGGGAGATTTCAACGCAGTACTCAATCCCAGACAGGACCATGCAAGCATCAAAACAAATAATAACTTCTCTCTTCCAGAAGATCCAGAAGCCCCAATATTCAACCATCTCTCAAATTTGAATCTTGTGGATCTTCACCAACTCTGGAAAAAACCGGAACCCTCCCATACCTGGAAAAATAGTGCAAGCTCAAGTAGAATAGACTATATCTGATGCTCAATGGCAATAGCAAATAATATACTCCAACTGCAAAACCATAGCTTTGTTGAAGTTACAAATAGTGATTATACTTTGCTAGACTTTAAAATAACTAAAGATATACTTCTTCATATATCTACAACCCTACAATCTAACATGCCAAAGTCAAACATAAATATGAAAAGATAATTGATGTTAACAAAATCACTAATGAGCAATAGGACAAATACAAATCCAAGATTGACAATAGGATTGCCAAAATCAAACTCCCCGAAAGGCTAGCAGCACTTCAACAAACAAACAATAAAGAGAACTTAGTACAGATCCAAGAAATTTGGGAAGACTTTGAAAAGACGGTAATTGACACAGCATTTAATAATCTTTACTGGGAAAAAAAAGGTCCCAGAAAACATACAAGTACTTGCAATACAACAAAGTATATCAAAGAAAAGAACCTTACCAAAGCATACAAAAACCTTCACAAGATCATAAAGAAATTCAAAAATAAGGACCTGGCATTAATATCCCTTTTCTCAATACAACAACTTAACACTTGGATATCCAGGGCTTCAGAAATAGTAGCAGATAATCCACAAGCCAGCTTAGCATTAGAGATTCTTAATACATACACAACCAACAATAACATAACACACATTATGGAACAAATGCATCTCATCAAATCAATCCTAAAGAAAATGTGTATTTAAGAAGAGAGAAAGCAAACCAACCAGGAAATACAGGAGGCAATTGAAGCTAGATGCCAAGATCTCAAAACCAACCAAAGGAGGATAGTTCAAACACTGACAAATAACTTTAGAGATAAAATCATAATCGACAGGATCAAAATAGTTGATAAAGATAATAGAGAATACATTACAATAGATGAGGAAGAAATCCTAAACCAAATACAATGTTACTATCAGCAGGCCTTTCATAAGCATAACAACAACTTTAACCTCCTGGATAACCAATGGAAGGAGCAATACAAGCCTAAAGCCGAGATACAAGAGGAATGGTACAACAGTATGGAGGAGGAGATTCTGTCGGATGAACTAAAAGAAGTTCTATCTGATCTATCCAACAATAAGGCAGCAGGACCTTCCAAAATAAAATATGAGATGCTTAAAAAGTTAGGTCCTATAGCAAAGAATACTCTCCTTAATCTTTTTAACCTATTCTTCAACTCAGGAGTTACACCAGCAACTTGGAAAAACAGTCTCTTGTATCCAATTTTCAAGAGCAAGGAATGGCAAGGAGAACTTAGCAATACAAGACTGATAATTTTCCTTGAAACAACACATAAATGTTTCACCAAAATCCTCAACAACCGCTTGATACTCATCTATAAGAAACACAGGATTACTTAAAGGATCCAACTTTGCGGGACTTCCAGGAGAAAGTACATTAGAACCCATACATCTACTAAATAATATCCTTGAAGAAGCCCATGAGAAAGGAAAGAAACTTTGGATCCTCTTTCAAGATACAGCAAAAGCATATGACACAGTGAGTCTAGAAATGCTGGAAAGGGCACTCCAAAGAATTAAAGTGCCAAGAAAAACCATCAAACTCTTACTAGACCCCTTTACACAAAGGTCGATTGAGATAATCACAAACGTTAGACTTACCAAAGAGGTAATAGTAGGGGATGGAATTGATCAAGGAGAGACATTGTCACCTCTCTTGTGAAGAATCTTCTATGACCCCCTCCTTTGCGAAATTCAAGAAAACCCAAACTTGGATTTCACGTCGAGTTGTACATGGATAACAAACTTCAGTAAAGCAACAACTGACCCCAACACTCATAAAAGACTATCAATAAGACAAGCTGCAATAGCATACATGGATGATACCGCATTGATAGCCAGGTCTTAGGAAAACATGAAATATATCTTAGAAAGGGCAAAGGGGTTTTATGCAGCTAATGACTTTCAAATTAATGGGAAAAAATCAGTATTGATTATGATCAATAGCCCAAACAAGGAGCTCAACAGAGTCCAGATTGGGATCAATCAAGAAGAAATCATAGAATTAGATCGCAAATGTTATTCGAGATTCCTGGGCATTTGGTTAGGCAACAAAGATCAGATTAAAGATACGACTAACAGAATCTGCCAAGAAATTCAAGTGGTACTCCCAAACCTGAGAAAGAAGTTAATAATAGACAAGCATGCCGAGTACATAATCAATAGAGTTCTCATTTCCAGAATCGAATACAGAATGCAATACAGTTCAATAAGTATCCTTACAGTCAACATTCTCTCAACACAACTCAGGAAAGCTCTCAAGCAGGTAGCCAAGGTTACGAAGACAATGCCAAACTCAACCATATATCACAAAGCATTCTACAAAATTAAAAGTGTAAGAGAAATTCAAACTGAAAGCCAAATCACCAACTTTATAAACCGCCTCAACAATATGGATCACTCCGGTATATTCATACTAATACATCTGAAGCAAGCACAAATTAAACATTGGGAGTCAGCAAACATGCTCTCTGAAGACATATCATACAATGCATATATAAGGAATTTCTCAGCCCAAACGATCAAAATAGCCAATAAACTGGGAATGATCTTTTTAGATTCATATTGGAAGAGCACATTCCAATGGGAAGGGAGACATATTACAATCAAAATCCTGCTAAACGATCTCAAAACATATGATAAAACAGTACCTAATCTAAGAAAACATAATGTCATGTTTGTGGATCAGCTTATAGACAAAGAATCAAATAGCCTCCTAAACTGGAAACTGATTCAAGAACCTCAGAGCCAAGGGCGAAGTCTTATTTCAAAATGGTATCTCTTAGTAAAACAAATATTGGCTAATGAATTTGGGGTGCTGAAGACAAGCTGGACAAGATACAACTGGGTAGAGCAAGACAGATTACTCTTCACATCAGAAAAGTCAGTGGACTTAAGGAGATGGAGTTGGCAAGTGAGTATAAACAGCACTAGCAAGGAACTGTCCTGGACCAGAAGCAAAGGAGCACTAACAATTACCAACAGTATGACTGAACACTACCAAATCAGTGCTAGCACTCTTTCAGGAACAACTGAATTCACGAAGATGCCCTTAGAACATAAAAACACAAAAGAAAACTTTACACTCACATTTGCATGGATCAATAATATCAAAAAACACTGGCAAAACAAAAGGCCAACCATCCCGATAGAGGTATACACACTAAAGAACCTGACCAAAAACAAGATAGAAAAGATTTACCACCAGAACATACCCACATCCAAGTTCTACTCTGTTGAAATTGAAGACTACGAAAAGCAGATCACATATAAGAATATAGCAGTAGGGGATCTTCATAGGCTACTATATGAGGAATACTATCAAAACATAAATCAAAGATATACAGGTACATACCAATTTTATACAGACAGTTCACTAGGACAGACACAAGACCAGTCCATAAGAATGGGTGCAGCATGGATGCAAATGGAGGGTTCAAATTTAGGAAGATCATTTCAAGCAGCAGTAGACAATTGGCCCTCATCAACTAGAGCAAAACTAATGGCAATTCTTCTGACAATCCTTTCAGTCCCAATTAACAGCATGGTGAAAATAAAAACAGATAGCTCCTTCTGTATAAACACATACTCACTTATAAGCAAACAGCATTCCAAAAATACACTAAAGAAACGAATGAAGAAATCAAATTGACAGCTTTGGTCAAGACTGATCAGCATCATCAACAAAAAGAGTTTGCAACTTAAACTCACGAAAGTCAGAGCTTATAGTAAAGATGCTTTCAACAATCAAGTGGACCAACTGGCAAAAATGGTTAGGAAGAAACTAGAAATTCAATGGAAATCTTTATTAACAGCAATTCCAATTATAGTGCCAGAATGGAACAGAATTCCCATCGATATCTCAACCAGAGCATTTCTGAAGGACTATAATGAAAGGGACATATTAATGCAATGGATACTACAAAACTGGATACAACAAAAGTAGAAAGAAGAAATCTAAAATCCTGAAAAATTTGACTGGAAAGGATTGTGGGACTTTAATAAAGGGAAGGGTCCTTAACAACATTCATAAAAACAGCAAAAAGTAGAATGTTCAAGGCCAAACTTATCCACAACAAACTCCCAACCATGGATGTCTTAATCAAGAGAGGAGCCTTAGAAATATCCAACAGCTCGTGTATATTCTGTCAACTTCAGGAAGAGACTCTAGACCATCTTCTCACATGTAAGGAGGTACAGAAAATCAAAAAGAATATATGGAGCCAGGTCCAAGACAAGCTCATCAAGACATGAATACCCTAACAAATAAATAAAAAAAATAATATAGATCTCACAGCAGTAAAGAAACTGTTAGATAGATGAAAAGTTAAAAAGTCCGATTTAGTCAAGAACTTGATCAATATAGTGATTGGCTTCTGGACAAAAGAGAACTCAAAAGAATGGACTAACTTACTTTGATTCATGAAGATTCCCAAAGTTTCAGCCAGGAAAATTCTCAATAAAATCTCAGACTTTTGGTGCAAAAGAATTAGACAACTGATCTGAAATCCAAGATATGAGAAGGTACAGGAATACAAAAAGTGCTTTTTGGAAAAAGGCAAGGGCAAGGCCAGCTCCTTATCTAATCAAGACTCGAACCATCCCCAAAATCCAAAGAGAAGAGGAAAGAAGATCCATCAAGATTCATTAGAATCCAAGCCAGGGGAACCCTTATCAATAAAGATCAATACAGATCACAGATCAGGAGTTGCAAAGGTGTTATGGAGTAGAATTAAGGAGGAAAAAAAATGGTTGGGAATATAACGTAATCAAGATATTGCCAAGGTGAACTGTAGTGATGAACTGTAGGCGATGAACTTGAGTTTTCCCAGGAATGGAAAACAAAAGGGAGCAACTTTATTTATCTCCAAAATCATATCTAGAGGTTAATAGCCTAAGATGAGTATTCAAGTATAAGTGATTAGTTTATGCATAAATGTCTTTAAACAATTATGTCTTCTTTTATAAGATTAAATAAACACAATAAATACTTGTTTAATTACGGAAAAATATATATATATATATAAATGTTACATTAAAACAAATATTAGATCTAGACAATTTTGTTTAAATATATTTTTTAAAAAGTATTTGAATTTAATGAATATAATAATGATAATAAGAGTAATTTTTATAATATTAAAAAAATATGGATTACAAAAAAATAAAAGAATAAAAGTATATTACTACAAGCTTTTCTCTATATAATTAAAAAGTAAACAAGACTTATAACTTAAATAGATTTTAATCAAAGATAGTATTTCACTGTATTAGTTGTTTTTAATATTCTTAAATTTCTAAGTTGAAACTTATTTGCAATAAAGAATATAAAATATTTTTTCCTAAACAAAATTATTATAAATAAAAATTTAAAAAAACAAATATAATTAAAAGAGAGTTTTATTATAATAAAATTTGATAACTAAATTTATTTAATTTATATAATTAAAATTTAACAATATAATAATTAATAAAATAACAATTTAATTAATATAATTAAATTTTAATAATATAATAAATTAGTTATTTTATTAAATTTAATTCTGTTAATTAATTAATTTAAAAAAAATTTTTTTTGAAAAAATAAAAAATTCTCTCAAAAAATTAAAAAAAAATAAAAAAATTGAAAAAACTTTAAATTAAACTATATATTTTATTCATATATATTACAAGTTTATTTTAATATATTATACAATATAATAATCTATAATTTTAAATAGTTAATTATTATTTCTAATATTTCAAATACAATAATTTTTTATAATTTTGATTAATAATAAAGATTCAATAAGTAATTTTACTTTATATATAATATTACTTTGCTTTTTATAAATAGTAAAGATTGTATGTGACAAATATTCAAATATTATAATGAATTGGTTTCTCACAATATATTTAATAACCATTAAATTTGCTAGAAGATCTATGTTATTATATTTATTTTGTTAAAGAAATATTCAAATTTCTTTTTTTTTAACATTTTAATAAATTTCAATTATAAATTACAAAATATTATTCTCTTTAATACATGTATAAAAATTTAGAGCAAAAAATCAAATCTTAATCAAATAAATTAAAAATCAATTAGATTTGTCAAAATCAAATTAAGTTAATATTTTTCTTAAATAAATATAGTAATATATGATTATAATTATCTTTTTTATTCAACTTCTTTATAATAAAAAATGGTATATTAATCTGCACTCAGTAAAATCAATATCATCTTCAATATCATAGAAATTTCACTGGAACCATTTACACTAGTCGAAATTTGGTCATTCGGCATGTCGAATTATTGCCGAATGTTTAAATTTTTTATAATTAAATTTAAGCTGAATTTA
>CAJVPV010003486.1:0-11234 GCA_910591835.1 Acaulospora morrowiae | reverse complement strand
GGTATAAACTTTTATTAATAAATTTGGATTTAATCGGCTGTAATTCGGCAGCCGAATAACCCAATTTGGACTAGTGTATATAAGAATCTTAGATTTATTATAAGATATAATGATAACATACAAATAAATAATTAATATATTTCTTTATTATATTCATATTCAATAATATCTTAAAAAAAAAAAAAAAGTTTAATGATATATTTAAAAAACAAATAAAATAAATAGAATAGTTTTTTATTTGAGATTTTTACTCTTGATTTATGATTATAGAAAATTATAGATTGAAAACTTTCAACAAAAAAATCAACATAACTTTTCTTTACAAATCTAAGTAATTTATCAAGACTAGGGCTCCTAACAATATTACTTCGATACTATTTTGATACCACTTTGATATCAGTTCGATACTTAAATTTACTATAAAAACATATGAGTAGAACACAATTTATATATTAAATTTACTATAGATCGGTACCATTTCGATACCAGTTTGATACCAGTTTGATACTTTTTCAGAACCGTAATCAAAACATCTACTATTTTTATTTTTAATAAAAATATTTATTGATAACATTTGTCAGAATAGAATATTCTTTCAAGATTTAACTTTACTTTAAAAGAGTTATAAGCAGTTAATGCTTAAAGTAAAATAATATCTTGAGGATTAAACTATAAATCCAAAAAACTGGATTTTAAGATATTTTTTAATTATAGATCCTATTTGATTTCTGAAAATTTACAAACAACCTTTCAAATATAAGTATAGCTTAAAATATTAATATATATTAGGTTTTATAATAATAAAAGCCTATATTACTTTAAAAAAAATTTTTTTTTGTCAAATAATTTTTTTATTTTTGAATATTTTTATTATCAAATAATTTTATTTTTATTGATAAATTGAATTAAATAATAAAACTTCAATATAAATTTTTATTAATAAAATTGAATTTAATTAATTGTAATTTGATAATCAAATAATTTAATTTGAACTAATGTATATAAAAGATATTTGATATAATATCTAAATATTAAATAGATAATTTGAAATTTAAAAAGTTATAATTTAGAACTCCTCTTTTTCAAACTTTTTTGCAAGATCTTGATTTAAGCAGTATACTTATATACAGCTCTATAAAAATAATCTAATCATAAATGACATCAAAGTTGAACTTTCCAATCTTTGCTTATTATCAGGTTATATTTTACTTGAAATATTTGATATTGTTCAATGGAATCAGTATTGCAACACTATTGAAATCGGAAGTAACAAGAAAATTCTTTAACCAGTTTTCAAATACTCTAGAAGAATAGTAAAAATCAATTTTTTAACACTAATCCAAAGAATAATTCTTCAAATATAACAAAAATCAGTACAGATAATATACAGTATATCAATTCTAAATCCAAATCATTATCAACTAGATATATTCAATAAAACAATTCTTTATCACATTTTTCAAAAAACCTACTAATTAATAACACATGCCTCAGCAGTAGTGTTAGATAGTGCACAAAAAATCTTCAGTATTATTAGAGACTATATAATCTATAAAAGTTCTTTTGTTATTTAAACTTTTGGATAGAAACACATTCCATATGGCCTAAAAGTTATTATTAAATTCAACAAGGATATTAAAAAACTATACAATAACAACTATAGCAATATAATCATATTCAGAATTAAACTACTCTCAAGCACTTTATCCACTTATAAAACTTTTCACTAGCTATATCCTAATCAGTACCCAGATGCTTGGTGTTTAAGATGTGAATTTCATACTGAAGACATATATCACATCTTCAAATGCCTTAAGGCCTCCATCAAAGCTGATCAAATAATTAAAAATATTAATCAAATTCTTTATCCAAATAATAATCAAACATCAATCTCATATATATGACAAGTAGCTAAACTATCCTGCAGCTTCATTAATAAAATCTTTTTCACATCAGACTTTTTCAACTGGGTTAAGACAGTTAATAAAGCTATAACTCAGTTATATAATCTTATTTGAAAACCATGTTGTTCTATAGCCAACATGTCACTATCTACTGAAATCAAATGGAACTTTAATAAGTTTTCCACTTCACCTCACTTTTTCAAATCAATTAACAATCACAACTCTCAAACCAAAATTCAATCTACTATTATTTCTCCTGAAAAAATTATAATTGATCTATCTAGCATAGTTACTAACACATTTATTCAATATAAATATAATTATTTCAAATATATTCAAAAATTAATATCACTATTATTCAACATCTCTTTCCTTAATACTGAGTAGGTATTCATAGCTGCTTGATATCATTTGATAAGATATATTGTTTTAAATTTTTTTTTCAATATTAGTCAAATAGTTACTGTAGGCAAGCTAGCATTTAACTCATTGTAGTTACATATGAGAGATGTTGTTTCTTTTATAATGTATACTTTGATATATACAAATCAAATAAAGAAATAATGTTTACCTACAAAAAAAAAAAAGTTATAATTTAGAAATATATAAAATTCAAATAAAAAATTTATTTAGATTTTTTAGAAATTTTTTTAAAAAAATTCTTGACTTCATGACACTTATACAGGGGTTTCAAGTATAACAGGAAAGTGTAGAAGCAGAAAAAGGCATAGATTTGATAAGGTTTTATGATTTAGAGAGGTATTATTGGTTAAGAACAGTGCAATAATTTTATTCAATGAACATTTTATTATTATATTTTTTTATATCCCTTTCTTTTCTACATTTTATTACATTGTTTTTATACTTTTTGACAGCAAAAGAAAATAAAAAAAATAAAAAAAATAAAAGAAATAAAAAAAATAATGAAAATAAAAAAAATAATGAAGATAAAAGAAACAATGAAAATAACAAGGTTGAGGGTCGATTATCCATTTTGACAACCTCTATAATGCACAATCGTCGTTCCTCAAATTCTAAGCCATATCGTCGTTCGCCAGCTGGTGACTTTTGTCAGGGGAGTTTACAGTATATTATATTTAATTTTATGTATTATTAAACGTGAATGTGAAAATATAGTCAAACATGACAGTCACAGAACTCACAAATATATCGAAGCCTTTAAAAAAATAAAAAGCAACAATTGACACGAAAAAATTTTTGAGAAAATATGAATAAAAAAAGTTCATTTATTTTGGAATTTCAGTTATATGATTCACACGCGCCAGGATCCTTGCACGCAAAATCACAATATGCGAAAGTAAGCAATAAAGAAACCCTAATATTGAACTAACCAACCCAAAAAAGCTCCAGTACCATTCAGCATCATTTCTCATCCCCGTTTGTGTTGTGACATCAAACCCCCAGCCATACCACGACCACCATGTGTACTTATCGTCAAACCCATAAGGATAATATCCAAACCCAAACCCTGGCCAGACGAAAAGAAACGAAGAAATTAACACCATGTCACGTTGCATCCAAAGAAATGAAGTATCCATATGATCTTTTGCAGCATTAGTGAATTCGGTTCGAAAGTGATGACCAAGAAATGTGTAAAAAAACGAAATAAAGGACGAATTGATATACAATGAAATGGTCCTAGTAGAAAAGCGACCATAGTATGAAATTAACAGCGCCAAAGAACCAATGAGGTCCAAACAAAGGTAAATAATCAATCCAAGAACCATTAGAATCTTAGGCGAAGCAGTAACAAAGGCTTCAGGAATTGGTGGTGGAGGTTGTGACGTGAAAACCATAGAAATGATGGCTCGCAAGCCTGTCACCCAAATTGCGAGTTTACATAAAGAATAGAAGAAAATTCCAAACCCTATCCGGTTTTTTGAAGTATGGAAAAAGGGATAAGTTTCTTTTGTTGAATGAGAGTTAACTTTGTCTTCTCTAGCTTGCGTGGTGATACAATTCCGTGTGTACCATAAACCTGAGATAATCCTCCATACTAGATAAAAAGTAGCTAAAATAACTAGTGCATGGTTCTGTTGAATAAGGGATACATCTTGACTGTTTCCGTAACCAAATACTTTCATCATAATGAGCACCACTAAAATAGGCAAATCAATGCTTATAAAGTCCATTGGCCAACTGATCCAAGCAGTTACACCACTGACAGCTATTATGGTAGTTAATTGTCGAATTGATGAAGAAATGATGCAGAAGAAAGGCATAATCGGACTATTTAAAGCGAAAGAAAACATAATTGGATGTGGTAAAGGCCCTCGCAAACGTGGTGACCAAAACATGGACATGCAAATTAATACCTTACAAAGAGCAATTAAGATCGGGATGATGAAAATAAAGATGCTATTAAATTCTTTGACTGCTAAAGAAATCATAAAAATCAATGGAAAGAGGTTGATTACACAATCTACCAAAGCAAAAGTCAAATTCTTGAAGTCTTGTTGCCTTTTCTGTGGATAAGTATTAAAATATTGGGCCATCTCCGCTTTAAATTCCTGAACTTGCTCTGGAACTACAACCTTGACAGCAACATATATACGAAAAAGTGAGATTGATAGCATAACACAACTGCCAACGCAAGATAAAATGGAAATAGTAGGAGGAGGTACACGAATCTCATTGAATCGATATGTGATACTTTGAACTGTTAACACCAGCATGGGCATTGAATGCAGAAATGTATCACAAATAATCTGAAGACTATTTGCATCTTCAAGGTTCATTGCAGTTTCTAATGTTTTCCTATTATCTCCATATTTATCCTTAGTCAATAAAAAGAACCATATCGGCGAATTGTTTGAAAAATTAACAAGACTCGGCATAGCATCCCCTATGCACTTTGAAATTAAAGAAGTTGCGGCCTTGAACGATTCCAGCGTAACTAAAATTATACCAACTGCGGTGCCATATTTCTTAGCCCAGCTATAAGAAAATTTAGGATTTTCAGCATATTGACAAACGTATAAGTGAAGATCCGGATCAATGTTGAAGGTGAAATTGTCAATGTTTTTTTTGTTTTGCATAAAAAAGGAAAAACTGACACCACCAGTATTGTAGAAATCATCCTTAGTATTAAACGTGAACGCAGCAGAAGGGAAATGAATTTGCTTTTTCACAAAGCAATTGGGTATTATGTCTTGACACACTGACTTCAGGTTTAGATCACCTTTACGGATGAAAAAATAACTGGTAGTACTGTTATCGGCTGCGGCAACAAGGGTAATAGGTTGAAAAGATGTGTCTACAGTGCCCACCATACCAGCATAGGATTTGAACCCCTTATTCAAATCGTCAAACATTACAAAGGTATTAAAATAATTTCCACGATTAATTGTCAGACTGTCAAATACGGTTGCATTCTCTGGAAAATAATGATTATAATAAGGGTAGGTAATATTATATGAGGTATCCCAATTTGCAATGTTAGTTTCTCTCCGAAGCACATCACTAATCAGGGACTTGTTATTTTCAAATGATGAGCATCGGTCATTCCCGATGATCAGATTTAAGAGAAAAATGGCATCGGTTACAAGAGAGTAAATTGCTGCTAAGAGAGTGACGTAATAAAAGTATTTTTTAAAGGTAGGATGTTTGATAAGATTTTTGATATTCATTTTTACTGTATTAAGAAATTAATAATTTGAAATTTTAATATAAATTAAGTATTGGTATATCGACGCTTATTTATAAGTTCACTTCAAAGAAATTTGAAACGTTGGTTTTGTTAGTGTAACAATCAGCAATAATGCGAAGTTCGTTGTTGAAATATTATTATAATATTATCCAATTTAATGATAATGATAATGCCTAACAACGACGGAGGTTTTACTAAAATGAAATGTAACCTTTGGCTTAGAACAAAATACTCGACTCAGAATAAGGAAAATCCATACAACGATATAATTTATTCGTAAATTTTAAGTGCTTTGGAAATGTTTTATTAAATAAAGTATTGTACACTTTGCTTTGCCACGAGATGGTCATATGTATGCGTTAAAATAGTCAATAAAAAATTGCATGTCTCAAGGTCATCTAGTCTACTATTAATTCCGATTATGACTAAACTACAGTGTGGAACATTTGCTTTTTTAAAAATTAATATAATATAAAAATTGAATTATATATTTTTAAATATTTAAAAAATCATTTATTAAAGTTTATTTGATAATTTATTAATAAATTTTTTGTTATACATTTTTATTTAAAGTTTAAAAAACTATTTAAAAAATTTCATTATAACAAATATTTTTAAAAAAATTATTAAAAATCGAAAAAAACTTAATTTATAAAAATTTTATAAAAAATTTTCTATAATGCTTAAATTATTTTATAATTTCTATTTCTAAAATTGATTATAAAAATTTTTTATTTTGCAAAAAATAGTTTTAATATGAATTTTTTCAAAATTTATTATACCATTTAAATATTTAAATGAAACTTTATACAAATATAGAATAATATAAATAATATAGTAACTACTTACTATTTTGAAAATACCTTCATGTATAATGATGCTGCAGTTATTTTATACAAATTTGTATTCAAGTTACAAAAAGAATTTGATATATTTATTCTTTAAATGTAACAGAAATATCCAATAAATAGAATTGTATTTAATTTTCTTATACATATTGATATTTAACTTTGTATAAAACTTTATATTGTTAAGAGATAAATAAAAAACTTTTGTTATTATTATTAACTTTATTAAAAATAACTAGAACTTTATATTATTATATAATATCTTATTGGATTTCCTAAATAAATATGTTTTTTGAAAATTTAGATATCAATAGTTATATAATAATTTCTTAAATATATATAGTATAATTATTAATACATAAACAATATCAAGTTTGATAATAAAATAATTATATTAATCTTTAAAAAAATAAGTATCTATTTTTTTTCTGAAAAATTAAAAAATAAAAATTGATAATGGATAGATAAATTGAGAATTATTAAGATCAATTCTGCTATTTTTTTTAAAATCTTTCTTAATTGTGCTATTAGATTGTTACATATATTTTAATTTAGGAAGCAGTGTTGCATTCAATATTCTATGCATAGGATAAGCACTCTATTTAAAATATACCCTATGTACTTGTCTATTACTTTTTTTTTTTAAAGGCTTTATATCATTGTTATGATTTCATGCTTGATTTGATGAATTGTGTCTTTAGTATGTCTCTTGTTTTCTATTCATATTTCTAGAAATCTGATAAAGCTATTATGATTACTTTCAATTACTTCTTGTTAATTTACTTTAATTTTAATCACATTTAATCTTTTGTTATGATTGTTTATTATGATCAGTACTGATTTGTTGCTATTGATTTGGGAGTTATTGATTATATAAAACCATTTGACCCTTTCTAGAATATTTCTCATATCTCTTTTGAATCTAACAATCCATATTGTGTTATTCATATATGCTATAATAGCTTGCTGAATAAACAGTTGTATGAATTCATTTTTGCTATAGTCAGTTTTCCATTCACAGTTTATAGAATAATCCAATCTTGTATTGTTTTGGATTTCACATAATAGAAAGTCATAAAGATATGCTATAGTAATGAAGAGATTGTTTTCTCTTAATTTATTCTATCTTTTGCTATTACTTTCTTTGTTATTTCTATATACATAATTATTTTCAGTAATTTGCCAATAAAGAAATTTAAGATAAGTGTTATAGGATTATTGTATATGTCTGTAAAAGTCTTAATAAAATTGTTAGTGATTTCAAAAGACAGTGAACTTGAGCGATTATTATTTTAACGCCAACAGAGTTGAAATTTTATTAAGGTCAAAAGAGCATCCTTTTATATATGTTGGCTTCATACAACGTAAAAATACATAAATAAATAAATATAAAAATACATATATTTATATAAGGCTTAACCTCCGGAGACATAGGTACTTAATTAACATAAAGAAATATAAAAGAAAATAAAAAGAAAATAATATAAACAATATGTACGCTCTATGGCCTTATGCTCCTAATTTGGTTACATTAGCTTATAGTAATTAATTAGTGGCGTCTTGGTGGCGTGGCACATCGTCAGGGGTCAGAATCGCACCATACATACGTCTGACAAATGTCTGGGAATGTGTCTCAGACTTGCAGGTCGTCAGGGGCGGATCAGATACCTTCCGGGGCGTCCGGGTCGCTATGCGCAGTATGGGTCCCGTGGTGCAGTTACAGGTCAAGATTGTTACAATGAGGGCTGGACTGATTGGCATTGTGCTCAGGGGTACTTGCATGTGATGTTTCATTACCACAATCAAGTTGTATGCTATTGTCGTCAATTATTTCCTCTGTGGGTGTGGGTGTATTTGGAGGGGGTCTGGATGTTTCAGTTTTTTGGATGTCGAAGGTTTGAGAGAATTCATCTGCAATAATGTTTACTTTGGTCCAGGGAAGGTGTAGGTCGTAATTCATTATGTTTTTGATAACTTCTCTAATGGCATGCTCTCTATCACTCTTTTCCAGCTTAAAGTTCATCTGGTGTTCTGTAAAATTGTTGAGTGTTTGCAAGGACTTGAGATTTAAGACTGAGGTTGAGAATTTGAGTTATGGGCTAAAGAGACAGGTTGTTAGCTTTTTCTCCTCAAATTTGATTTCTATGACTTCGATGTGTTCTTCAAGGGTTCTGATTTGTTTTATGATTGTATGGATAAACCAGGATTTAAGGCAATTGTCGAGGAGGGGAATTTGAAATTCTTTGGCAGGTTTTGTGACGAAAATTTGTGAAGTTTTGTTATTTTTGTAAATTATTGAAACTTTGGAAAGCCTTTGTTTGTTGTCGACGAGGACTATATCGAGAAGAGTATATTCATGGTTTGGGTTGGGAGGTTTGGGAGGGGGTCTCCCTTCTCCTTGTTTTTTCCTTGAGACGAAATTTTGTTTTCTTGGATATTTCCTAATTTGGTAGTTTTTATGGGATTGAGAAAGAGTTTTTTTTTTTTTTACTTTTTGCTTTTATTGTTTTATTATATTTAATATTAATAGATAGTAAGATATTTACTATACTATAATGAAATTTTTATATAATATTATAGGACAATGTAAAAGTTTTAGTAAATACTTTAATTCAATTATAAATATTGACTGTTGAAAATCTATTTGCAGTGATTCTGCACACTAATTCTATCACTTGTTATACATTGAAAATTAAATAGTTGTTATTGTTTAGATAAAGTATTAAATTTATTAAATTTATAATTTGTTTAATTTCTTTTTTTGTTTTGAAGCAATTAAAGATATAAAAGATAATTTCTAATCAAAATTATATCTGAGACTAGGACTTCTAACAATACCACTTTGATACCACTTCGATACTTAAATTTACTATAAAAACATATGAGTAGGTTATAACCTATATATTAAATTTACTATAGATTGGTACTATTTTGATACCAGTTTGATACCAGTTTAGTACTTTTTCGGAGCTCTACTGGGACAATATAAATCTTTATAATATTTAGAATATAAATTGTAAAACGATTTTTATATAGAAAAAATATCTAAAAGTAATTTAATTTTGAATATCATCAGATAACTGTTTTTTTTTTTTAAAAAAAAATACTAGCTAGGCCTTGCCCAGCATACTTTATTAGTTTGTGACATTTATATTAGTTATTTACAGATTTGTATACATTAATATTATAACTTCACTTCTATTTACAGTATATGTTGGACTATATCAGAAATATCAAATATTGACTTTGAACTATTTGATTTATTCTCACTACTGTGCAGTGGGAAAAGAGATCAAAAACTAATGTGCCAAGGTTCCATTAGTATTAATAAATAGTATGTATATATAGTTGTTGTGTTCTGCATTTCACTTGTAGTTTGTATACCATTTTGTTATCTTTTCTGCCTATTTTATTACTACAGCTTCTTTTTTTTTCAGGTTTTGACTACTGGTCCTCTTTTCTTTTATTGGACTTTTCCTTTTTTTTGTTTTCTTTCTCTTCTTCTTTTGCACAATAATGCCATTTTCTTTTTCCCATTTTGCTATTATTTTATATCTGTCTTTCTACCATTCCTTTAGTTTCTTGTCCATTTGGTTTGTAATTGCTTTATATGTCTCTATGACTCTTTCGCATACCCTGTTTCTAATGTACTTGATTGTTTTTTTTGTAAATACTGCTTTTGTTATTAATGTTCTTGTATGTTTCGAGTCTATAATTTTATGGTATTGATGGTATTTCTTTTTGTGTTTCTCTTTTTTTGCCCTGGCACTACTTTCCTATTTCACAATTCTATTATATTTGTTGATAATGTTTTCTTTTCAATGTTCATGTATCATGTGTTGGTATGTTTCTACTTTGCCTTTGCAGCTCAGACATGTTGCTGTTTTGTATATATCTGGTCTTCGCTCTGCTAGTTTGTTCAAAATTGGAAATTCTTTATTGAGCATTCTGTAGCAAAAGTTTCTTCTTGTGTAGTCTTGTTTGTTTGTTTTGTTGCTTAGCATTATTGTCGGTTGCTATGCCTCATGTGTTGCTTTCCAGTCGATTTCTTTTTCCCTGCCATCTATCCATGCCATATGTCAGTTTTGGATTAACCATCTTGCTAACCATTATGCACTTTGTTGTCTTTTAATGAAACTGTTAATGTCTGTGTCTAGGATCATATCTTTCCAGGCAATATTGAAGTATGTGTATAACTATAACTGTTATTATAAAATTTATATATATATATTTTTAATAAATTAACTGACCTACCTGGTCATAGTCCAGTAGGCTAAGGCAGGATAGGGCTAACCTATGAACCACGGTTCAACCCCAGCTGGGGGCAATTCATATATCCCAAATTGGGACTTTGTGTTACTGCCCCTGTAACTTGTGATAGAGAGCTATTTGGGTTGCTCTGGTGATTAAGGAGCCATATGGATAAACTACACTCCATAGATCAAAAAGATAGATGATTTGATTGATAAACTTTTTTATCAAGTATTGCCCAGGAAATACCTCCAAAAGGGGAAAGAAGTTTCATGGGATCTTTCCGGTAGCAGAAAGAAAGGTATAGATAGGGTTCCGATCGGTACCATTCGGTACGGTATTTCATAAAACCGATACCGAAAATATTTTTTGGTATCAGTACCGGTAATTACCGAAAATTTTCGGTACGAAACTTTGCAATACCGATACCGAACCGAAAGTATCGAAATTATCAAAATTAAATAAGTTTATATTTTTAACATAACATATATTTATCATGTACAAAAATAATATAGCTCAAACATGTATATAAAGTGAACTTTTATTTTATTAAATAAATAA
>CAJVPV010003485.1:0-11235 GCA_910591835.1 Acaulospora morrowiae | reverse complement strand
AATTGGTTAGGGAAGTTTGTTAGGTTGGTGATAAGGAGAGATCTTGCAAATTCTGTTCAGATAATTTTATTGTTGCTAAGGTCAAGATAGTAAATTTGAAAAAGTTGATTCCAGTCCTGATGAATAGTAGCATGTAGGAACTGTTTTTTGTTACTGTTTGTTGTAGAGTGCTCCATGGTAGGAGTTAGTTAGCGAGTAAGAGCACTTGGAAGTGCTTTGAGTTGAAAAGTTTCTTGAGAGAGCTTGTTACCAAATAAGGAAATTTTTGAGCAAAAAATTGATTGACAGGAAGAGTTTTTTATAAAAATTATTTTATTTTAATATATATTAAGTAGAAAAATAAAAAAATATTAAAACTTGTATAAAGTAATATTATTTGTTCTTTTAATTCAATAGTAATTATTGTTATTGTTATTGTTATTGTAATAAAAATGTTTTTTGTTATAATAATTGATTATAAATAGGATTAGATAAGTTTAAATTTGTTGTTTAAGAAGTAAAAAATTTTAATTGATTAATAATTATATATAAATCTTTTAATAAGATTAAGTTAAGTATAGTTTTTAAAATATATAAAAAAATTAAAATAAATAAAAAAATGTAATATTAGTTTTAACAAAAAATTTAAATAAGATTATATTAAAACAAATATTAGATTTAGTAATTTGTTTGAATGTATAATTAAATGTTTGTAATATGGAAAGAAAAAAAAAGATAATTATAATAATTGTATAAAAAAAGATATCTAAAGATAAAGTTATAAAGAAGAACTATTACAAATATTTTCCTATATAATTAAGAGCTAAGAAAGATTTTTAACTTGCTTAAATTTTAATTAAAGGTTTTATTTTAATACAATAGTATTTTTTAAAGTTTTTATATTCTTGGATTAAAGCTTATTTATTTTAGAAAAATAAAGAAGAAAGTAATGTTTCTTGAAAAAGAATTTCCCAAAAAGAAAATTTTTATAAAATTAATAATAAACAGGTAAGAGTTTTTTTTTAATTTTTTAAAAGTATTGAGCTAATATTAAATTAATATTGAAATAATATTTATCTAATAGTAAATTTAATATATGGATTGTAATCTACTTATATAAATTTATAAAAAATTTCAATATTAAATTAATATTATTAGAGTTTTAATTATTTTTACTATTTTATATTAAATAATTGAACTTATTAATATATTAAGAATTAAAGATATAATTTTAAAAATTAGACTTATACAAAATTTAGAACATTATTAAAAATTATAGTAAGGTATAATTCATATATTAAATTTAATATAAATTCAAAAATCAATATCAAATCAAATTGTTAGAATTTTTAATTGAAAATTGTTGTATTTAGTTTAAGTGATATATAATATTTTCATTATTTGAAAAAGAGTTTATTATTGATAAATTGCTTATAAAATACTTTATTATAATAGTTAATAATTGTTTTATAAATCAGTAATAAATTAAATAATATATAAATAATAACAATATTATAAAAATTTTTAATTATTATAACAAAGATATTTTATAATTTAAAAGATATTACAATAATAACTTAAATAATATGTATACTATTTAAAGAAAATTAATTATATTATAGTTTAAAAATTTTTTTAATTTAATTAAAATTCTAAAAATTTATTAATTAATTGAAATATATATATATATTTTTAATTAATATTTTTAATATTTAAAATTATTATTATATTAAAATATTTATATATAATATAAAAAAACTCTTTCCCGTACACAACAGATTTCTTAAAAATTTACTTTTTTAGAAATTTACAAAACGAAAGTCAAGGAAAGATGTCAAGCTTCAACAGAAGCTCTAAAGCTTCCAGCATCGCTCCCTTCACATCTGAACACACTCTAAGATACGAAAGAAGAGCAGGTAAAGATCAAGGCACTCCTAGAACACAACCATATGCAAAGAAGCCCATAACCGTAGCAACAAAGAAACCCACACTACAACTGACAAACACAACTACCAAAAGCAATCAACAAACCACAAATGAAACCCCACCGCCAGTACACAACCAGAACCAGCACAAAACAACCAACAACAACAGAGTCAAGACTCCTCAACACCATCTTCTTCATGGAGCAACCTTGTGGAAACACATATTGCAACAACCAACAAACAGACAAACAACGTGAGAACCAAAAGACCAACACGAATAATAACAATCTCACAATAGCCAGAATCGATGATACTGATGAGGACATGGATACCGAAGAAAGAAAAACCCCTGAACTCAACTGGTTCACAACTCTAAAAGATAAAGATAGAGAAGTCAGCAATCCTCAAGGCAGATCAAGACCAAGATCTCCATTCGACAGAACAATTAGATATAGCTGGGAACATTACAAAGTTGGCATCCTAGCACACTTAGTCAAAGGGAAAACTATATACCAAAAATTAAAACACATTATTCTTGCCTCAACTCACCTGAAGGATTACTCACTGTGCAACAGCAAGAGAAAAAAAGAGAACATGAATATCATTGCCATTTTTGCAAACCAACATATAGCAGATTGTGCTACAACTATAGAACTCCCCGATATGGGTAACAACAAACTTTCACATATGGAAACTGGTCGCCAAGACATCAATAAGGAAAATTCCATTGTAATATAGAACATTCCCCTAAACACAAAACTCATTAAGATAAAACAGGCCTTCTCCAAATATGGTCAAATTCAAAGAATCACTATGAAAATGCAAAACCTATGGCAATGTGCCACAATCACTTTTGAAGACCCAAAATATAAGAAAAAGCTGGTCAAGACCAGAAGTATACTTATTAAAGAAGATTTAGTAAGAATCAACGATGCAGCATGGACACTTGAACAAATGAAACAAAGACACGAAATTGTAGCAAAATTGACAAATCTACCCCTCAATACAATTGCATGGGATATTAAAAATATTCTTACGCAATGCAAAGGTCACACGTGCTACATTCCCAGATTTGTAAACAGGTGATACAAGTCCAAGAGATTTGCAATCATAAGTTTCAAAACACAAGAAGACTTACTAACAGCAGTCCAAACACAATACACCCTAGGAAAAACAACTCTCTCCTTTATTCCAATCTCAACAAAGCTCTGTGCAATATGCGATACAACCTCTCATCTAGCCAAAGAGTGCCCAACCAAAGAAAGGTGCCACCAATGGGAAACCTATAACAAAAACCAAGCAACTAAGTTCGGAAACCTATATGACAAATTCAGATCAGCAAAAACAGCAACAATTCGCAACATCTATAAACCCAGATTAACAAGAACACCAAAAGCAGGAACATATGCAAGTGTAGTCTCCCAAATAACTGAAGCAAAAAAAGATAACCTCACAACCCTCAATAACATCACACACATCCTCAGAGAAATCCAACAGCAACTGAATGATATCAAACACCAAGTCGCAGATCTGGATGAATGCATCACTAACCTAGAATACTATAACGAAGAATTCTACAAATCCATGGAAAGTGAACAGACACCAAACTCACAGGAGCCATCATCCACACTCCACTCCAACAACACACAAACAATATCTGATAACAGTTTTGAAGACCTTAGAAACACCCAGACACAACTCTTCTCCTCTATCGATGGAATGCAAAACAAAATGAACCAAATTTTCTCAACAATGGATACACTAGTGCAAACCTCAACAAAAAACAACAACAAACAACAATAATCATAGGTAATGTATACAGCAACTACAACAACAATGAAAATACAAATACAAACACCACAAGCAACCTACAATGTGATGAACTTAACAACCCACCCCTAACAACACAACAGCTCGAAACAATATTAACTTGGTTAGACTCAGACTCCAACCATAGCAATGAAGAATCACAAGTACAGCAGCACACATCAACAAGTACAACTGCAAACAACACTTTTGTTACAACTACAAACTCGAATTCAGAGACAATTTTCAATACAAATAGCAACCTGCTTCCACCAGAACTCAATGACAACACAAAATCAGTAGATATACAATTCAACACAGTAATAAAAAACACAACCCCACCACAAAAACAACAACCCAACACCTCAAACCTTACAACAACAGGACATACCTGGAAACTCCTCATAACCAATACCAAAGGCCTCAAATCAAACCTGGGAAAGTTACAACTCTGGACAGAATGGATTAACAAGCACCAACCAAACATTCTCGTTCTTACATAAACAAATATAAGCAATAGAGAAGGCAGCTTCATTCACTTCAACAACTACCAGACCACCTGGAGCAATGAAAGTCACCAATCCAAAGGATTCGAAGTCACACTACTAATAGAAAAAAACCTGGCAAAACATATCTTCAGAAAACAGATCTGGAAGGACAAAATCGTCACGATCAATCTCCTTTTCAAGTTTAAACAAAAACTCAGAATAATTGACATTTATCTTTCATCTCAAGCCCATGCCGCTCACCAAGAATGCACCTAAGAAATCGCAAAGCTCACCAATAAAGCAAAAACAAAAAATAGCCACACAATAATACTAGGAGACTTTAACTTAGTCACCAACCCTAGCGTATACATGCCCAGATCAAAATTCTCAAAAGTAAAACAACATACACCAACAGGAAAACCAATCCAATAGTTAGCAACCAATCAGTTCATTGACACTTTTAGAGAAACCAACCTATACAATATGCAACACACATAGAGTAACCAAAAAGAAATAGTTAGCAGAATAGATCAAATCTGAATCTCTCCATCACCACTTTGGCTCCTCACAGAAGCATATATACAAGAAATCGACAAAAAATACTGGAAACTGACCACAATTCCGTGAATTGCACAATTCAACACTGAAACACTGAACCCTTAGAAACTTACAGAATCAAATCACAACCTAACAACAGATACAGATGTCACGACACATCCCAGGAAAAATAGAAAGATTTCAGTGATTTCATTCAAACCAAACTCCAACAATAATGGGTTGAATTGGAGACATCACATGACAAAGTAAATAAAAAGTAGAACTTACTTAGAGACGTGTTACTACAAGGTGCCGCCCTTCATATCAAAAGATACAAGAAAAGAAAAAGAATACCAAAACCATCCAACCCCTCCACAGACATCATGTGCAAACTCTCCAAACTTTAGTCACTAGGAAAACAACTTTTAAACAATGATTAATCAGAAGCCCACATTCTAAACAAAATCAAGAACATATCAAACAAACTCACCAACAGACATTTGCTCACAATAGATCTACTTACCCAAGCCCCCTGCCCAACTACCATCACAGACTGGATTTAAACAATCAAAAACACAAGAAATACTCACAAAACAACTTTCAATAAACTGTGCAGAAACAAGCAAACAGAAGCAATCAACGAACAACTTCTAAGAAGACAAATATACTTCAATACCAACAAGAAACAAATAATCAGAAACTTAATTGATGACCCACGGAGATGCATCACATTGGACAAGCTAATCACAAACACACCAGAAGAAGAAATTATCACAGACCCAGAGAAAATTAAAGAAGCAGTTAGTACATACTACCAAAAATGGACTAGCAAACGAAACACCAAAGCCATTGAATCCACAGCGTGGGAGGAAGAATACAAACCAATACAACAAGTTAATGAGGACTGGTATACCAGTACTACCGCACCTATAACAACAGAAAAACTTCAAGAGATTCTTAAAAACTGCTTCACAAAATCAGCACCAGGACCAACGGGAATACCCTACATTGCATTCAAAAAACTAACCAAAGAATTAATTACTTATATTACAGACCTCTTTAACAACATTCTACAAACAGGAAAGGTGCCTAACGAATGGAAAATAGGCAGCATATATCCAATACCTAAGTCTAAAGCATGGGAGAACAACATTAACATAACAAGACCAATCACTTTTCTAGAAACAACACAAAAGATTTTCACAAAATTGCTCAACAACTGACTTGCCAAAGTTCTTACCAACCACCAAATCCTCTCCGAACACAACTGGACAGCCCTTCCAGGATGCAGTACACAAGAACCCATCCATATACTCAGAGCTATCCAGGATGATGCAAAACAAAACTCTAAACAAGCCTGGATTTTAAGCCTGGACATGGCAAAAGCCTTCGACTCAATTAGCATTCAAAGACTTGAACTAGCACTACAACGAATCAAATGTCCAAGTATCATCATCCAAATAATTACCAATATCTGTGACAATAGGCAAAATCATATCCTCATACCCTTCAGACTATCACCACAATACATGGTAGAAGATGGAATGGACCAAGAAGATATTATTTCACCTCTACTCTGGAGAATTTTCTACGACCTACTTATCACCCTCATTTTAAGAACAAGAAAAGGATACACCCTTATAACAAAAAAATGGAAAGAACTCATATTCCCACCAACAATAGAAACACAAAACATTACCTGTCTAGCATTCATGGACGATACAACCCTAGTAGCAAACAGTCAGAAGAGACTACAAAAAATCAGTAATATCTGCTCAGATTTCTTTACAACAAATGATATCCACATCAATACATCCAAGTCAAATCTAATAATTCTCAACTTTACACATAGCTTGGACAACAAGATCACAATCCAAGACCAACTGATTACAATGCTACCACCAAACCAAGCAGTCAGAATACTTGGAATTTATCTCGAAGGCAAAGGATCAAAATCTATCCAACAACAACTCATCAGAGAAAAAACACTAAGTATGCTAACACAATCAAATGTAAAGTGACAACAGACAAACAAATAAGATATCTTCACAATCAGTTCTGGACTCCATCGATCACATACTTCCTTTCTGACTTAATTCTCACAGAACCAAACTGTAACAAAATTATGAGTATATTTAATCCCATATATAAATATAAACTCAACTTGGCCAAATCGGCACCAAATGCAATGCTATACAACCCCTAGAATATGGCTTTTTCCACCTTTGGGACAGACAACTACTACTCCACGCAAACAACTGGCACAAAAGAATTAACAGATAAGACATTATAGGGAACATTACAAACATGCGCCTGCAAGAATTATAAAACAAATGGTGGCTAACCAATCCCATAACAAGCACACACCTCACAAATACTTTCCTACCCCAAGGACATGACTTTACGCATGACCTCATCTTCTTATTTAGACAACACAGATACACAGGAATTGTACTAAATCTCAAAACCATACTGAAAACAGACATAACCATCGAAGATATAACAGATCCAATATGATACAACAAATATAGAAAACAACTTGCAGCTAACAAAATCCTATTTTTGAATCAGATCACAAACTACACTGGATCTAGACTCGCAGCATGGGTAGAAATAGTGACAGCAAACAAGAAACCGAACAAAAAAACATCCAAGTGGTATAAAGAACTCCAACAGAACCAAAATATCCACAGATTAATCGAAAGCAGGGGTTCAAATAAGACCACGAAAGTTAATCACAAACTAGCAATAGAAACAACAAACCAATATATCAAATGGACCACAACCCAAGGCAGCAACACAAGCATCATTGGCAGAAAACGAACTATATCTAACAACATAGTTAAACTACAACACTATATCAGAACCAACAAGTCACACTATCCTTTCCAGGAATGCAAAGAATGTTTACTAAATACATCAAAGAAACAAGGAAAATGCATCTTTTCAAAAACAAAAACAGTCTAATTTGTATACCAGTTCACAAAAGCAAAACTAGTGCAAGAGACACACCCTCCAAAAAACTCTGCCAACAAAGCAAAATATCTCCTGACAGCTTACACAACATTCTAAAAGACAAATTTACACACTCACACCTTCCCCCTCACCATCCATCACTAACGATCAAATAATAATTCACAAAACAATCATCAGAAAATATCTCGAAACAACAGAACAAGCATACGAGGACCTAGCAACAATTCACCACAAAATTAAAAGACTCAAAGAAATCACAGCCTACACAGATGGTTCCTTAGATTCAAACCAAAACATGGGATTTGGATGGCACATAATCCAAGACCTGGAAATAAGCTTCCAAGGGAGAATAAACAAATTTCCATCCTTTACAAGAGTAGAACTTGCAGCAATTTTCACGCTTCTGACAACTGTTCTAGCCAATAGCAAAATAATTATCTGTAGCGATAGCCAAGCAGCTCTAGGGGCGATTAACAAGGCACAATCTAATCCATCCAACTTAAGAATTCTGAGAAACAACAACATTATAAATTCAATAATTCACATCATAAAAACCCAAAAACTCAATATTTCTTGGAAAAAGATCAAAGCACACAGTAACGATAAACATAATGACAAAGTAGACTCCCTGGCAAAAGAAGTCACACTTATAGGAAAATCATCAGAAATCAGCTGTACGCCCATTAGAAACAATATATCACAATGGACACAGGAATGGAATGGACAAACCTTAGATAACATGATCACAACCTCAATCAAAAACTTAATCAGAACAAAATACATCCTAAATTGGAGAAGCTTGAACCGCAACCTTAATACAACAGACTCCCCCTCCACATTAAACAACATAGCATAGGAAGCATCCCTCATTAATAGACAACTATTTAAACTTATAACAGGAATAACAAATCAAAATGACCACATAAGTAGATCATTCAGAGCAAGACTCTGGAACTTAGAACTCTCTACCAAGGACAAACTTCACAAAAAAGCAGCAAACACATATACTGACAACCGATGCCTTAACTGCCAACAAGTTGAAACAAATACACATTGTATATGATGCGAGGGAAATGGAACTAACATATATGAAAAACTACAACAAATCATAAATGAAAAAGTAAGCAGTAAAACTGACAAGCCTATCAAACACAACCTCAATAGAGATCTCAAAAAACAAGCAAACCTTTGGACCCAAGAAGTCAAAAATTATATAGCAAGAGGTGCCCTAACTATAGAGATAATCAAAACCATTAAAAAATATATACCGACAGATAAGGATGGGTTCCTAAACTATTTAGCATATAAAATTTCGCAGATCAATTATGTCCTTTTTGAAGGGACATAATTATTTATTCATTATTTTAATAGGAACATAATTCAAAAAACACTTGGATCAAATATCCTAAATTGCAAAAAACCTTTGTAGGTAGTTTTTTTTTGATTTTATATTTTAAAAAAAACTTTTTTAATAGTAAGGGACATTTGAATTATGTCCTCGCCTTTAATTTAGGGACCCATCTTTACCGACAGAACATCAAAAGAAAACCATAAGAAACATTACCGACAGATTCCTCAATATACTCCAAGAAAGATGGAACCATAGGTGCAACAGATTTGCAAAATGGAAAAAGGAACACAATATCACCCCGGATGACAATAAGCTATGGAAAGCAGAAAACAAAGAAAAAAATGCAAACAAAAACATTATCCCAGGTATTAACACCATAATGAAATTCTCCAGTCATCACTGGATTAACTGGAACACAAT
The DNA here is from genome assembly GCA_910591835.1 of Acaulospora morrowiae. Classification (NCBI taxonomy): domain Eukaryota; kingdom Fungi; phylum Glomeromycota; class Glomeromycetes; order Diversisporales; family Acaulosporaceae; genus Acaulospora; species Acaulospora morrowiae. The sequence continues at coordinate 1,753 of CAJVPV010003485.1, read as the reverse complement.
CTATGTATTCAAAATTAAATTTTTATGGGACAGGTAGAGCCTTGGCAAATTAGTCAAGTATATACTAGTACTTGGCAATGCAATAAGCCGCACGGTAGGATTTCCCTTAGTGAGTTTAATTAGGTAGACTGAGTGATAAATTTGTATAAAATAAATTTATATATACTTACTAATAAATACCTAATAAACAAGGTGTAAGTTACCTGTTTAAAAAAAAAAATTTTATATATAATATAAAAAAGAAAAAAAATTAGATTATAGAATATATAATGTTATCATTTAATTAAATATAATTTAAATTTAAGAAATTTATAAGATTTTGAAATTTTTAATATTTTTGTATATAAAGAAAATTGTATAAAGAAAAACATAACAATATTAAAATATTTTTTATAATTATTCAACTTATTTAATATTTTTATTTATTTTATTTATATTGTTATAATATGATTATTGCCAAATATTATAATATGATTATTGAAATCAAATTTAGTAATAAAAAAGAGTTTGAGAAGGAAATGTAAGGTTTGGCATATAATTCTTTATCAAAAGACTTTGTGTCCAAGGATTAGGACTTTTTAAGAATCCCTTTGATGAATAAATTCCTTATTAACTTTTATAAATAATTAGGATATCGTTCGACTAGCTTTAAACACAGATAGTAAAGTGAACTGTTTTTCCTGTACCAATTACAATATATTGCTGCTTAGCAACTCAATGGCAATTAGTACTATAAGAACTGTCCTTCTTATACAATCATATATGTACAAGCCTACCAAAATATTTATGCCAATTAATTTATAAAAATATAAGAGAATTTATTAACAAGAATTTATTAAATTAATAATAAAGATAAATAATAGTTTATTAAAGATTTAGGAAAAGGAATAAAGGTCAAATAATGTAATTATTATAATTATGAGAAATATATAACTATGTTATCCTCCAGAAGGGCAAAATGGCAGTCCTTATATATTGTTTTTAGTTGTACGATCATCTCTTTTCTTGTTCATCATTGATGAATAATAATTTCGTTTAGAATATAAATCTCTAAATTACTCGAAATTATATTAAGTAATCAACTTTAGTGACCTTAATAAAATACGTTCTTCTAGTAATTTTGCTTATAGTTTGATAGAACAACTATGACTAGTTTTCTAATTAAATAATGAGATATTTCGCTCTGAAGATTGTTGGCCATATAAAACTATAGAAATTTAAAGGATTGACGAGAATTCACAAGTTAATCACGTGGTCACATGATCTCTGACATACAACTATCTTGAATTATGACATTATTCCTTTCTATAAATAATAATTTCAAGAATAAATTCATAAGATAATACTAAAATAATATCAAAAAAGCTAAAATAATAATAATAAAATAATAATAATAATTAAATAATATAATGAAATTAATTATTCCATTACAATATTTTAAATATTTTTTTGCTATTGCATAATTAGTAATTATAACATAATTTCAGACTTATCAATTATATTCCAATAATAGCCAAAGGCTTATTTATTATTCTTAAATAAAACAATAATATTATTTTTATAATTAAATTTATTTTTAAAATATTTATAAAATAAAAATATAAAAAAAAAACTCTCACCTGTTCACCACTGATTTCTTGAAAATTTTCTTTTATGGTAATTTTCTTGAAAGAAGTGCTTTCCTCTCTCTCTTCAATATGCCAACTATGCCATAAGCTTAAGGACATAAGGACTTTAAAGACCACTGTTGCAT
>CAJVPV010003484.1:0-11237 GCA_910591835.1 Acaulospora morrowiae | reverse complement strand
TTGGCCCTGTCCATCTAAAGTGCCTCCCTGCTACTAGTTCTCCGTCTTTATCTTTCTTCTGAGGTAGAAACGATATACATATATAACAATAGATATACATATTCTTTATAGATATAAAGTTCATTCTATAAGAGTTTGTTATAATTATTGTATATGTAAATATCTTTAATATTTTTAATATTTGTATAGTAAAAAGAAATAGCAATATATTTGTTAATACTTGAGGTTAAGCCAATTAAAAAATTATGTTCAGGATTTTTGAGTAGATAAGACTATAGACAAATGTTGATTTGATATTTTTTAGCTATTTATATAGTAAGTATTAACTAGCATTTTCTGAAATAATATGGATTGCAAATAGAATATACCCATATGGCATATAATACTTGAAGTGATTTAATTTCTTTAATAATTGGATACAAGTTTTTTTATTAACAGGTTTGAATATCAAAAGTTTAATTACTATTATATATATTTTGTTTTATAATTTTATAATATCTAGTTCTGTTTATAAGTATAGAATTTTATTTGAAATAGTTATTTTAATATCAAAATTGTTTTTGATAACCATTGTAACAATATAATAAAAAGTCAGTTACTTATTTTAACAGAGATTTGTATAACTGTTATTGGGTAAGTAAATGAAATGATAATTTGAAATATGTTTTTATTTAATTGAATTTTTATTAATTTTTTTTTTTAGTAATTCATATCTCATTTTTTTATATTTTATATTTCTTTTATACTTCTCTTTTATATTATTAAATATGGATTATACTATTAGAGAATAATGACAATTATATTACATAATTCTTTTTTTCACAATTCTTTTATTTTTTTTATTATTAGATACTTATGTATTATTAACTAAACAGATTTTTTATAATGTCTTTTACAGGGATTAGTTATATAATAATAGTTATATACAAACTTAACCTATTACATAATATTAACTTTACTTATATAGTTTTAATATTACTATTTTTAGGAACAATAATCTAAATAGTATAATCTATTTGTGCTGATATTATTTAATAAAAAACTTGTTTTGTAATTAGATTTTTCTTTAAAATAGTTTTTTGTTACAAAAGATAAAACTTTTTTAAGATAGATATCAAGATTTTAATTGATTTATTATATAAATTGAGATATACTAATATGTTTTTGACTAAAAGAGATTGTTTTCTTAGGTTATTTTTGGACTTGAGATTTGTAATGAGCTCTGTTTTGTTCTTATTATACTTAATTAAGTTTAGGAATAGAAATGCAAATAAATATTAATAGTATTTTGTAAAGTTTTTATATTGTTACTAATAATAGTGACATTATTTATATAGGCTAGTATAGTTGATTTAATAATTATATTTTTAATAATTGCACTAATTATTTGATTATAAAAAATAATTCATAATAATGATACAAAGGTTTTTCTCTAGTCAATTTTATTAACTTCAAAATAGTTTATGAGTTTGTAATATATAATAATTTAAGCACATTTCTTTTAAGCAAATCAAGAATCAGTAGATTAGTTTAATTTGGAATTGTTATTTATTTTATTGCAAATTTTAAACTAAAAAGATTTATTGAATCAAATGATTTTAAAATATAGAAGAATATTATTCAGATTTCTTTGTTAAGATTATTTATTTTCTTAATTTTTAAGAAAGCAATTGAAATTGGTTATGCTTTAATTTTTTAAATCTGCAAAGTTATATTTTGATAAGATATGATGTTTTGAAATGATTATTGATAAGTTGTTATTTAATATTTTAGTAAAGATTTTTTTGCTTGTTTTTATAAGATATATATTAGTTAATTCATGATAAGATAATTTTTTTTAGATAATAGAATAACTGTAAACTTTTTCAAAATTTCAAAATTTAATTATTAGATATTATTTTATTGAAAAGTTTTTTTAGCTATTGATTGATAATTGAATTATAGTTGATTCAGACCTTGTATGAAATATGTAATAGACTAGAGCTTTTTGTTTAGAAAGATATAAAAAACATGGTTGATTTTATTTATTGAAATTTTTTTTGAATAACTTATCTAAAAGATCTAATAAAAGTAAGTATTCATATAATAATAAATAAATATTTTATTTAGAATAAAATAAATTTATTAGTAACTAAAAAACTTAAAAATTTTATTTAACAAGATAAATCTTATATATAATTATTTCTATAATTATATATAAATACAATAAAAAAAATAAACAAAAAAATTTTTTTAAATAATAGATTATTATTTTGTAATTATGTTATATAATTTATTTATTTGACAAGTTAAAATCCTTTTTCAATTATAATATAAATTTTCAAAATATTATTTCACATTTGCATATATGCCACTTATTATTATAATATCTTAATAATTTAATTTAATTCAATTTTTTATTTTAATAATATTTCAAATCTCATGTGAGTCTGCAAGTTTGTTTGATCCCAACTTACAGGATCATAATTATATATACTTAGTTTAGTTTAGATCTTGCAATAATTTATAAAATTGATTTGAAGATTTTTTAAAAACTTAAATTTAAATTATATTTTAAATTTTTTTATTTAATAGAAAAACAATAGTAAAGATAATGTTGGAAATTTTTAATTTTATATTTTACAATATTTTTACAGCTTAATTAAAAAAAATTAATTTGTGTATAAAATTTCGAATTTAAATTTTTATTATAAAACTTCAAGATTTTTCTTAATTAAGCTAAACAGTTATTGTAAAATATTAAAATTAAAATCTTCATTATCTTTACTATTGTTTTTCTATCAAATAAAAAATTTTGAAATATAATTTAAATATAAGTTTTTAAAAAATCTTAATTTATAATTTACTGTATAATAAATTTCTATACATTTATAATAAAATATAATTTTACATTACATAGAACATTTTTATTGACCATTTATATTTCTTCCATTTTGAAACACAGTATTTGTTGGATTGTACAGTAGATATAAAAATAGAACTACTTGAAAAGGATTTTTTTATTTTTCATTAAAATTTTCTTAAAAATACGCATTACATTTTTATTAAAGTTTTAGACAGTAATTACTTTACATATAATAATAATTGGCTTTATTTTTTAAATTAATACTAGTAATAGGAGAATGTTTACAATTTTGAAGACATCCCTAAAAACTAATTTTACACGAAGATTAAGATATAAGAAAATGTGCAATTATTAATATTTTTATTCTATCGACAATACTGTATATTAAAACTATAAATATCAAATGGACTGATACTGTGCAACAAGTCTTTATTAATTAAAATAAAGTTTATCATACAAATTCGTACCATAAAAACCCTTAACCTAAATTAACCAGATTTTGAATTTGACCGTATCAATCCTTTGATTTCTCCAATCTCTTCAAGCAAATTAATAAGCTTGACGTTTTCGAGTGAATCTTTATAGTGAATCAATTTGAACAACCTTTCTGGAATATACGGAGGATTCAAATCACCGTATGTGTTGTTTTGAAGGGAAACGATGATATCTTTTAGCTCGATGACATCAGCTTCATAATAACTAAAAGTGAATGAAAATGATCACTTTGTCAATAGATAATTTTAGAAGTTTGACCATTTTTGCAAACGATAAGGAATGAGAATGCCTACAAGAATTCGGGGAACCAATTGTGTTTTCTCCTCTGATGAGGTAGCATATAAAATAATTCAATTTCCGCCAAAACCTTGAGTAGAAGAAGAAACAATAAACGTTATCATTAGATTTTATTTTAGTAATAATTATACAGTAGTTAGTGATGATAATCATCATCCTACATACATCCGCCTTTAACAGTAAAAAGGATTCGTAGTTGCTTGTTTCACTAATCGCGTTACTGAGCAATCCAATAAACAAATTCATCAAATAAATGGTGGTGAAGAACGAAAATGTCACAAGCACAATTACTAATGTAAGGTTTTCCGTTAAAGTCCAAGATGAAGTTGGACTTGAGTCGCCTGTGCAATTTTTAAGCAGAATTTTAATAAAGTCAAATAACAAAAAAAATTAAAAAGCACAAAAGATAATACCTGTCAACATCAAATAGACGGCCAATATGGCGGTAATGAGCGTGGAAAACAAGTTTGTGCCTTGATCAGGAGGGTCAACTATTGTCGTGGTCTCATCGATAGTACCGTTTGATGAGACGTAATATAATTTATTGGCTAAACTCCATGGATTATTTGGGTCATCTGAATTGCTTGGCGTTGTTAGGGAGTAACTCGAGGTTGGCCGTAGTAAAAGGTGTAAAGAATGCGCAAAAGCAAGAACAATGAACCCTAAAATAAATATAAAAGAGAATGCTCTGCGAGCGACTCCAATAATCATAGCAAAGTAAATTCCGAAAATGCTCGTGGCTCTAAAAAAGAAAAGGAACTTAATTTCCAGTAGTAAAGTTGTAATTGTGGCTAGCCAAGTTTGAATTGAACCATATTCAAGCCATATTATGGAGCTTATTATCGAGAATAAGATTGCGCCTAAATCTAAAAAAGAAAAATATGATAAATACTCGCGCTATCGTATGCGGTTTAGGAATTGGATATACCCTTCTTTAATTTACCGAAATAATTCCAAGGACTAGCGACATATCTTCTCATATCATAGGCAAATTGTCTGATTTCAAAAAGAAGAAGAATCATTCCTGTAACTATTGTTGAAATCAGGAGAGCTTTCAACATATTCCAAGAGAGCTGGCTTTCCAAAGTTGCAGAAATTGTAAAAGATGCCATAAATATAGTATAAAATGCCCAAATCGACAGATAATATTTTCTTCCGTATTTATTCCACTTAAAATCTAGCAGTGCTTCGCCGTTCCACCATTTGTACAGATGAGGTTTGTCATAGTCGGTAAAAGGACTGTGCTTCGGATAGATTAATTCCAAATAGGTATTATATTCTGTAGGATAGCTGACAAAATTAGGAAAAGGAAAAACCAATTTGATGGTCAATTTTCCTTCATCGGGAGAGAACACGCTAGCGAGGAACGATCGTAATTTCTTATAACAATACAAATAATAGTTGAAGACGCGTTTTATCGGCGTCAAAATATTAATCGGTGAAATTTCGGGGTATGCGTCAAGATGTTGATGATGTCTGGAAGTTGAGTAATGGTTGACAATTCTGAATGAATTTTCATCTCCGGGTACAAAAAAGGCTACTTTAGATAAAACACGATTTGTAATGTTAGGATACTGATTTGACAAATGAACAAAGTTGCAGGCAATGAGATTTAGCAATCTAATGTTTGAAACAAAATTTCCTTCGCTATTATCAACAGTTAATTTGATGATAGAGTCCATGAGCTTTTCAATTAATTCGTTGTCCTCTAATGTAAACAACAGCTCCAACAAGTTTTTCCCGTAAAGGTCTATTTTAAACGGATCCTCGAAGTAGTCGTCAATTATTTCTTTAAAGAAAGGAGATTCCTTCCCCGATCCATTTGTGAATTTTTGCAGATTCTCAATAATAAACGTAAAGTCTGGCATGGGTAAATATCTTTCCATTAAATCCTTTTCATCAATTTTGAGATTCCAACTCCAAAAATAGTGTAATCGTATTTTCTCCGAGTCATCTTCGACTTTTATATCCTTAACTGTCCAAATGAATATACCTATTGTTGCGATCATCAGCAGATCCTCATTTTCCAAAACTTGAACGCTCTTGACATATTCTGCCAGTCCTTGTTTTGATTCATCTTCTCGATAAGATGAATCTTTCCTTGTCATCTTTCTCCCGTTTCTTCCTTTTTTGGGATCTTCAACTATCATGTATATGTCGCGGCCTCTGATTGTTTTTTTATCGCTTTTTGCCTCAAGAATGATAGATTGAGAATCAAACTTTATACTCCAACGCCCCATAATGTTATCAGTGTGGATAAACGGTCCTTCAACGGAGGACGTTTTTGGTAGTGTAGTCCGTAGCAAATATTTTACATCTTCCCCTCTCGGGTATACATTAAGCGTACCCACATGATTAGCCCAATTTTTCTCAACAAACTCTCGAACACACAATTTATTATTGTAGACATAAAAATACTTATTATTACTTAACATATACGGTTCCGTTAACTCAACAGTGACATTCTCAGAATCCGTATTTTCGAGTTCTTGTTTTGTTATTTCTCTTTCAAGCTCTTCTCGCTCGCGTCTCTCTTCCGTGATTTCTTCAAGCATTCTTTTCACTTCATTTTGCACAAAGTCCGGGTCAACCTTTCTTTCAGTACCTTCAGACGATTCCATCAAAATTTTTGCATCAATTTTTTTGCCGAGTGTGTATGGATCGAGCAAATAATAGGAATGACTCCACTCATTTTTAGAGCATACAACAAACAAATATACCCCAACGTTTGACGAAAGAAAGTAACATTCTCTTATATCATATTCAGGGGAAACTAATATGCATTATTTTAATATGTTAGAAAAGTTTGAGCGTTACCGTTTTTTTGAGATTCCATAAAATCAAAAATCACGTATACTCACATGATGCTACAATACGCTGTTCTTCCAAAGAGCACGTGTAAATATTTTTATTATCCCAAATTGCCAAAAAAGTGGCGTTTTCATTGAGAACTTGGTTTCCGACAATGAAGCCACGCGGAGAAGTGAAACTCCATTCTAAAGCCCATTCTTTCTCAAATTTTAAGGATTTGACATCCCATCGCGTGAGTATATGGATATCATAACGGTATATGAATAGCTTCCCATCTGCACTTATTCTGAGATAATCATATGGACTGAAATCGGGAACTCTGAATATATTTTTACATTTCCAGTCCAATTCCGTGAATAAGTAACCGGTAGCAATATCTCCACTCCTTTTGACAATAACATACTCTACGTAGTTTTGGTTTGTGATAAAAGATCTTTCGATCCATTTTCCCTGATCCCCGGGGGTTTTTAATAAATGGCATTTCATATTTTGTGGATTTTTCGCATCGACAAGAACCAACTCTTAATAGATCAAAATAGTAAAACGTCGAATTGAGCCGAAAGGCATAGTACAGTATTAAATTAAAACATATACAAACCTTCTGTGGTTTCAGTATTATCGTTAAATGAGGCATTTAGAATGACGTGATTCTTATCGGATATATCAAGGAGATCTATGAAGTATCCATTTAATTCTGGATCAGGTTCCGGAAGTGTTTCGAGTATATCGAACGTAAATGAGGCTCTGTATTTTGGGTCTCCCTGTCCTTTGATGGAATATACACAAACTATATCTTTAAAATAGTCCCAAGCTGCAGCATACTTTAAATTTGGAGAACACACTATTTTTGTATTTTCTTCAATTTCGGGAGGTTCATTGTCATCGGCGTTGAAACTTGCGGAATCATTGTCATCTTCATCCACAATTTCTAACCTCACTTGGCTTGAAGAACCCTCGAGGTTGCTCATCTCTTTAATCTTTGAAGCACTTTCGAGCAAAGGAACGACAGTTTTATAATTATTCTTAGCCCGGAGATCTTTTATTTCACGTGGCTTAAGTATGAAATGTACTCAAGCCTTCGAGCAATGACTTGTTCGCCTCCGTAAAAGCCACCATGATAAATATGAGCCACCAAATATTTGTTCGAAGAAGCTGCTTTGTAACTGAATGATTGGATAAATCAAACAATCGGTCATGCATTGTTTGGATCCATTATGGTACAGTATGAAAGAATTTATTTTTAAAATGCCAAACATTGTTTTACGTTCATGTCGATATATTTTATTGTGAATGTTTAAATTGAACCAGTTAATTTTTATTATATAAATATTTTTTGTTAAAACTCTCGATCAACTGGATTAAATACGTCATAACCGACAAAATTACCTATACGAAAAGTTATGCGATAACCATTACAGAATCTTTTCCTAACTTCCATATCCTTAAAAAATAACCACAATTGACTCAAGAGTTAATGCATTTTGTTGTATGTTTTTGTCAGTAATAACTCGATTTATTGCAACATATGTTTTTGCATCTTATGCCTACATTTACATACTTGAATTTTTTCTCAAAGTGCACGACCATATTCCAATAACCGAGACAATATACCGTATTGACATATTAGAATTAACTATAAACACTAACTATGCAAGTTCTTATTAACAACTCTGGAAATATTGAATATACAGTACATACCTTGCGTAAAAGTCCCGAAAAAACATCATCTGATAATCAGCTTCTCTTAAGCAAATATCCTTGCTATAACATCGGTCCCACTCATCATTTGCATAATTCGAACTAATAATATAGCCATCTTGCCTTCTGTTTTAAAAAATGTGGTAAACGGTCCCTTATTCAAATGCTAACAATTTTAAGCTTCTCAAATGGGAATCATTCATTGACTTCATCTGAATTAGAGACGTTAACTTAAATGTCCAAAATGAATTTATCCATAATAGAAAATAATTCTAGGATCTGATAATCCAAAATCATCGATTTAAATTCGATCATTGTAACTTAATATATTTTTGGAATACTGTTTATAATGTAAGGTCGTAAATAAGGGTGTGTCATTCTCGCGTGTCGGCATTAGGTATCACGAGATGTGGCTCGGATCAATCGGGACGGCGGCGCAATAAATGGGTAATACGAGTATAGCAGAACTTATGCGCCGAATATTATGTAATAAGTCACGTGATTAATCCGGCTGGAGTACATGCAATTCTTTCGTAATACTGTAATGCTTTATTTTCTATTTATATATTTGCTATTATGTTAAATCAAAAATTAATCGGTTACAAAAATTCAAAGAATCCATTTTCTTTTTTTTCTGAACTTAAATGTGTTTGCCAATAAAATCTCTAAGTCTATTATTCTTGCACATTCTCATCTTTTCTTTTTTTCGAGAATATGAAACAATCGACGCCATATTTCTTTTCAAAGAAATCCAGATCTAATGCCATTATGTATTTTTGTACTGTAATGGTAGTTTAATACAGTATATTGGAATGAATATTACTGTCAAATTGAAAAAATCCCAGGCAGTACATATGTTACGACAACGGATAACTATTTTATATAAGTTATTGTGAATTGGGGCAACAACAACAATAACAAGAAAATTAAATATTATAATATAAAAAATTGTATTGAAACAGTCAAAACTTGTTAAATTCACGTTTTCTTTTCATTATTTGTTTATATAAACTTAAACTTACATAAACATCTGTTTATTCATTATGTAATGTAAAAAAATTTATTGCCACGTCATTCTAACAATTAATCATACAGTATTACAGTAATAATTTTAAATTATTAAATTTATAATATTTAATAAGTTATGTACAATAAATAAATTTAATGTTTATAATAAAATAAAATGACGCTTATTTTACGAAAAAAATTAATGTTACAATCATAATTAAATTAATTTAAAGGACATAATTAATCTAAAAATTAAATTCTATAATTTACTTAATATAGTGTATTGGAATAGTATTTTATATTTATTATTTTTTTTATAAGATAAACAGGTCACGATATCAAACGCTATTTTAAGCATATACAGCTTTTAACTTCTTACATTTATATATTCTGGAAGATCAATATTTATGCTTTCTCTACGAGTTCGTCAAGCTACTAATAATCTTTTTTATGTTCTAAAACAGATTTACTTTTTTTAATCAAGCTTTATGCATAATATATTATATATTAAAATTAATAAATTCTATATAAAATATGTTACATCATAATCTTAAGAAAATAATCAAATTTATATTAGTTTTGCAACAGCACATAATTTTAATATTAAAACATTATAAGCAAGATATTGTTTATGATTAATAAAGAAAAACTTTGTTAAATTAAAGAGAAACCAGACAACCTTGTTATTTTCAAAGAAAAAAATCTTTCTTATATAAATAATTTTTTTTAAAAAATAAATAAAGTAATAATATATAATATAATAATTTTATTGGTCCTTTGGAAATTATATATATGTGATAAAAAATAAAAGCAAATAGTAATAAATAATAAACAAATAATAATGAAATTAATTAATACAGTATTAAATTATTTATATATAATTCAAATAAGTTAAATAAAATTAATAACAAAGATTCTATTAATATTTTAAAAATTGTCAATAATTATTTCATATTTAACTTAAGCTCCAAATATTACATATTATATGATTTAAAGAAATATATATTCTTCAATATTTTTATTTTCAGAAATTTTAATTAAAATATTGCATTTTTGTTACAATATTTTTATTAATATTATTTGTATTTTTATTTGTATTACCAATCAATATATAATTATATTTTCTTTTAATCAATATATATTATTTTTTTGTATGATTACATTAATATTATCAATATATTAATAGAAAACTTTTCAAAAAAAATTTAAATTTATTTTAACAAAACTCAAATTATTATTAATAATTTTTTATATACTATATTTTTATAAAAAGATCTTATTTATTATTATTTTTTACTATTGTATTTGAAAAAACAAAAATATAATTGTTTTTTTAAATTTTATATATTAAAAATAATTTAAAACAAAAATAAAATTCATATAATCTTTGTAAAGATTATAATATTCAAAATTGTAAAATAATATGTTTATAAAGTTTTTTGATAAATTAATTATAAAAATGTTTTAAATACAATACATCTTCAAATATATATGGCAACTTAATATTTTACCCAACACCTTTAAAACTAAATTTTGGACCTTTTTGAATAACAAAATTATTAATATTATTAAAGTTCGCAGTAATATCATCAGATCTGGCAATGAAACATAGATCTATTTTTTACATCTAATAAAGAAAATAACAAAGAATAGATCAGAAAGGGAGAAAATAGACACCAGATCACCAGAACAGCACAGAATAGTAAGAAACGAATGTTCTGTGTATTTTTCTCCATCGACGAGATTGTGGCTAGTAAAGTGATACCAAAAGGGACTACTTTGAATAGTAATTTTTATGTTGAAGAGGTGACGTGCTGCCAAAAGTTTTTGAAAATTTTATGAAAAAAAGGGAAAGATAAATGATCCGAAATGTGTGCTTTATTATAACAATGTTACATCACATAAAATGAAGGCTGTTACTAATTATTTAGAAGAAAAATGTATTGTATTATTGCCCCATTCTTCTTATAGTCTATATTATACATGTTGCTGAAATTTGTAGATCTTTGATGCAATTGACGCAATTATTTGATGCAATTAATTGAGTCACTATTAAAACATATAAATAATTAAGTCATGACAC
>CAJVPV010003483.1:0-11238 GCA_910591835.1 Acaulospora morrowiae | reverse complement strand
TATACATCAGTCATGCAAATCTTCTCGAAATTAAAGCACAATAATCAAGCTTTTCCTTGGTCACAACGAAAAATAAACTCATCCACCAATATTTTTCCAAGACATGGCCATTCTACTAGCCAATATGCAATAAATAACGAAATATTTATTTTTGGTGGAATCTTTCGAGGTCAACCAAGGAATGACCTTTATGTCATGGAAACCAGTAAGTAAATATGACTCATCGAAGAAGGGGTTCAAAAAATCTTTTAATTTTACTCAAGTTGAAGTTTACCAAATTGATTTCAATTAATTGTGCGACGTACTGATTAATTACTGATTAAAACCCAGATACACTTAATGCTATCGCTTTTATGGCAACTGGCGATATCCCTCCTCCTCGTAGTTTACACACCCATGTCCACATTGGTAATAATATGATAGGTAAGCTTAGAACTTTTCTACTTAACTAATGTGCATTTATTATCGCAAAATTAATTGACTTGATAGAAATTTTTGCATTCATTTAGTTTTTGGCGGGTTACCCGCTACTTCAGAAGAAAGGCTCGATGAAAATATTTATGTTCTTAATACTGGTATATATAAAGATTTTTTTTTTTTATCAAAACTAAATAAGTTAATTAATTGACCTAATCTTTTATTTCAAGTGTCGAAGAATTGGACCAGGTACCCGATAAGCAGTAACCCTAAACGTGGCGGACGTTTTGGTCACACTGCAACGGTAATTGGATCCAAGATGTATATTTTTGGTGGAAAAGTCAATGGATATTGTTTAAACGATCTGATGGCATTCGATATAAAGTCACGTATGTGATATTGGATTCTAAATTATTGTTTTTGTTTTTGGATTGTAGACCCTTCAAATGATTAATCTTAGATTTGATTTGTGACACCAGTTAATTCATATGGTCCTCGGTGGGAAATAATTGTACCACAAAACGAATCCCCGCCAGAAAGATATGGACATATTGCTTGTGCCTGTAATGATAAAATTTATATGTACGTGTCATTCGGACATATGTTGATTTATATTATAACTGTTTTAATTGAATCCTTCGGTTTCTTAACATTCCAGTTTTGGTGGTTCCAATGGAGATATATTTTATAACGATACATGGTGTTACGATATACCGAGCAATACATGGACTAGATTACAGTGTACGGGCTATATTCCTGTTCCTAGACATGAACACGGTGCCATTAATGTTGACGATATGATATATATCTTCGGTGGTATTAACGAGGAAGGACAGGAATTAGGAGATCTGACTGCTTTTGGTCTAAGCAGTAAGAGTTTTTTCATTTCACTTGCCATACCTTAACTAATAAATAGAATTTTAATAACCTGGGACTTACAATAATGCTAGATCAGCGATGGTACATATTTCAGAAGATGATTTTACCGAACCCTCGATTTCGTCATACCTTGTCTTCGGCCCGTGAGAGGATTTTGATGTTTGGAGGTGATAGCATGCTACCTTCTAAACCCGACGATGATGGCACGATCAGCATGCTGGATACCTGTATGTGGATATTATTTTATAAGAGGAAAAAACAGAATCTGGAGATTAATACTAATGAGTGATTGTTAATTTTTTTGATTTGGAATGTTTAGCAAAAATAAAATATCCTCCCGCAAATCAAACTCCTGGACGGGTACCTCAACAAACACAACAAAAACCACAGTCTCCATCGAGATCAGTGCCCCAACAATTTCAAAATAATGGATATACATCACCGACTCCGTATTCTCGCCAACAATCATCTCCTACGAGTCAATTTAATAACTCTTCTTTCGATGTCAATCGTTCAAAACAGTCTGTTCCAGCTATTAAGCAAAATTCGATGACACCTAATGGACAGTTGGCATATGAGGATGACGCACTCTACCGTCGTCAACCAACCTCTGGGTCTGAAGACTTTCGAGGATTTGGCGCGTCATCGGATAATAGTGGGATGGGTTTTCCAAGACCAATTCAAGATTATAATCAAGCATCATCGCCGCGTGTAATGCCCGAGACACCTGATACAATTGGCCCACAAGGCTCTCCGCCCTATGGAATGAACAATAATCAATTAGCCGGTGTACAAATGAATCAATGGGGACAGGACTATCCAAAATACTCACAAAATGACTTTAATATGCAATCGAAGAATATGAATATGAATATTAATATGAATTATAGTCCGGAACAATATGGATACATAGAAAACTCGACGCCCGAGAATATTAGGGGAAATCCTCCCGAGCAATTACGTCACATGGAAAGAGACGCCGCAGATTCACCGCAACAAACTTCATACTCATTTACTCAAAAATCTAGTATAGACAATCTCCGCGAAAACACTCCCTCCCCTTCAAGTAACCGTCCAATTCGTACACAACAAAGTCTCGATCAACTTCGTGAGGTAGAAGATCCTCGTGCACGTGCGTTTGGTCAAATGGAAAAGAAACCTATAGTACCAATGCAGATGGGTGTTGTTGGAGATTTTACTAACCCTAGGCAAGCTCCAAAACCTCCTATCACCAATAATTTCAATAATTCCAGCGGTTCTAGCGCTTCCCCGGTCAATCAAGATATTCAACAAAATTTTAATAATAATAATATTGTACAAAACACAGATAAAGCGCCATTAATGATTAACACAAGTCAGTTGCCGTATGGTGATGGTGCAACGTCGCCGCCGTCATCCGCGATGAGTTCTAATAGCCACTCATCACAATCTTTTGACACCATTGATCATTTTCCGGCTCCGGTGTCTAACGTTGATCGTGATAAACTCATACGAGAAATCCAACAGCGTGACATACAGATAGCCAAATTTAAGAAACGTGAAACGTGGTTAAAAGCTGAACTATCTCTAGCTAGGCAAGCAGGATATGTTCCAGAACCAGATAGGTCTAGTAACATCCCAGAAGGTATTGACTTGGAAAAATATATGGATATTGGGGAGAATGGCTCTGATAAGCAGAAAGTGATGCTAGCAGTTGTTCAGTTGAAACATGAGTTACGAAAGGCAAAGGTAATTTTTTATAACATCATATTCACGGATTCCCCCTACCACATCTGACTCTCGATCTTCTTTATTCAGGCAATGATCGCCAGCCAAGCTCAGTCTGCTTCGCAAAAGATAACAGATGCAGAACGAGCCCGTACAGCCGCTCTTCAGGAAGCCGCATATTTCAAGGCCAAGCTCACTGCTCTGACAAATGCATCTGAAACGGAACTTGCCAGTATTGAGGTTGCACGCGCCGCGGACTTGGAAAAACGTTTGACTCAAGCGCTCACCGAAAAAGAGTTATTACAAACAAAACTAATTCAATATCAACAATCTTCAACTCATGACAAGAGTTCTCGGGAGACCGCCGAAGAAAGGGCGAAAACAGCCACAGCACGGGCTGAAGAAGCCGAAGAGGCGCATGCACGAGCTCTGGCTGAGCTGGCCACACTACATTCTCGAGCGACCGCTGCCGAATCCCAATTGAGAGAGAACAATGTTAAAATGGTTGAAATTTCATCGGAGCTTGCACAATTTAAATCAGGTTCAGAAGGCTCTCGTAGTCAAATCGTGAAGCTTCAACAATCATTGGAACAACACCAACGGGCGCTTGAAAAAGCTAATGAAGCTCTTAATGCTGCTAATGAACGAACGGTTGATGCAGAGGCATTATGGAGAGAGGCTCGTCAGGATATTGTTGCTCTGGAGAAAGAGGAAGCTGCTTTACGCACTGAATTAGATCTTAAAATGCGCGATTTAGAACGTGCACAGTCGAGAGCAAAAGAATTAGAAAGATTATTAGGAAAGGCACAGAAAGAGGCAGATAGTGTTCGTGCCATGATGCAAGAAGGGATGACGGAACTTTTAAATACCTCTCGTAATGAAGGAGGTTCATCTGAGGCAGCCGAGAAGATTGCTCAGCTTGAACAGGAAATTGCAGCACTGAAAAGTTCCCAAGCGGAGAGTCAAAAAGTCGCACAAGAAGCCTCTAACTCATATGCCGATGCAATGATCAAAATTTCACAAATGGAGGGAGCTGCTATGAAGGTTCGCTCAGATACCGCCGCGCTTCAACGACGGTTAATTGAAGCTTCAGATGATACTGCCAGAACTAAGGAGCGATTACGCGAAAAAGAACGTCTCTTGGAAGAAAAGACGCGTGCCCTCGAAAATGCCGAGGTTAAAATCGGTATGATGCGCGAAGTGATGTCAGATAAGGGAATATTGGAAGATAGTGGTAAGAGTTCCCGAATTAAAGAATTGGAATCACGTTGCGTCGAACTCGAGTCTATCCACAATCAAGCCAAGAACCAACTCAAGACATCTAATCAAAGATATCAAGATGCATTGCGAAAAGTTAAGGATGCTGAGAGTAAGAATAAAGTACTAGAAGAAGAATTAGGACGTACCAGTAACAATAATCCTGGTTCGATACACACTACACCGGATATAACTATTAGCGGCAATGATTATGATGAAGACCAAAGAATTGCGGAACAGAAGGCCAAGGAACTTGAAGAGGTAAGAGCAAGGCTACATCAAGTTGAAAAAGACTATCAGACCGCAGTGCATTATGTTAAGGGCACAGAAAAAATGTTGAGGAGAATGAAAGAGGAGTTGACGAAGAGCAAAAAGGATGTTGTTAAATTGACCGAGAAATTGACCATTGCACAAGAACGTAACGAACAATTGGAAGAAAGCCTTGCCGAAGCTGAAAATAATAATTCTGTTCGTAATGGTTATCGAGAATCCCAGCTTCAGGAATACGCGAACCAACAACTAGAGGAACAACGAGTAAAATTCGCAGAAGAAAAAGAACAATTGGAACAACAAATTGAAGAATTGAAGAGACAGTTGGAACGCGCGCAAGAAGAGAAAAATATGGTAGATCAAGAATATGATGTTTTACGTAAAGAGTATGAAACATTGAGAAAGGAAAGTGATTCGCTAAGGAAATTGGAAATTCAATTGAAAGAAAGGTTGCAAAATTCAGAGGAAGCATTGAAAAACACTCGGTTAGAATTAGAACAAACAGTTGCTTTATATAATCAGGATGGTTCTACAGGTGTCGGAATCATTGATCGGAAGAAGTGGGATGAGCAACGTGCAGTGCTTGATCGAGAACTCGCTGAATATCGAACTGCGAATGATAAGCTTGAGAAAGAGAATAATGAATTGGAACAGAAACTGAAGGAGTCCGAAAATAAGATTACAATTTTACTGGATCAAATGGAACACGCAGTTGATACATATCGAGAGATCGAAGTCGACATAAGGGATTCCAGCCCACGTAGTTCCAACGATATCAGTTCCTTAACAAATGAATTGGATATGCTTAAATCTCAATGGGGTATATCACATCAAGAGTCAAATTTGAGTGGCGGCGAATTTATTGATTCGCGATGGAGTAGATTACCTGGCGGAAAAAACGAAGATTCACAGACACCGCCAGGAATGGAGGAATTTGATGAAATGATGGCGGCACTGGACGAAGTTCAAAAAGTAGCAGCACAAAGGAACATAGGACAATTTGAGACTGTTGAGGACATAATATGACGCTTTAAAAATTTGACATTAGTTTGACGTCGTCGGACAGCTGATTGATTGATTACCTTACAGAGAAATATGAAAGTCTCGAAATTAAAAACGATTTATATAGAAAATTTTTAAATAAAAAAAGAATATCAAAAATCACCAAAAGAGGACCCGCTGGAAAAATGGATTTATGGACAAATTATATACTATATTAAAAAAATATATATTACGGGTCGAATAATTTTATTTTTATTTTTAGTAGTTTTTTTAATTTATCCCTATTCACATAGAAATATGTACTGAAATTTTATTTATTCCATTCCTTTATTTTCTTTTTGTAAAACCAACGAACCTTTTCCTATTAATACTTTCATTGTACTATAAAATAATGAATATTTTTAGTATTACACAAATTTTTTTTTCTTTTTTTTTTTTTTTTTAAAAAAAAATTTTTTTTACATCTTCTATTCCCTTTTCACATTCTTAGCATCACCTAATATAAATAATAAAAAAAAAACGGTTACGAAGTTGTAATTTAAATTTTGAGCGCGCGGATAGCCTAAAAAATAACCTTAGTGAGTAATTATATAGTTTTCACTTTATGCAGTTGCGCCGAAGTCTTGGAGAGCACGTAGATGGCCAACGGGTCAGGATTGTAAAATTGATAATAGGATACTTTGTTTCTGCAGTTGGATTCTTTATTATTATTCAAGTCATTTTGATATGCTTTGAAACCTAAATTTGATGGTATAAATATTATCAGTAATAATATCTAATATCATCATCATCTATTAAATATATATTGATTAAAACAGTCCCTTTGACTTAAATATAAAGATATATAATCTTTTGAACACATGCAGTCATTTGTAATATAAGATTTCAGTGAAAGGCAAACTTAAATTAGCTTTATTTTAATATGTTAAGAATATGATTAAAAAGTAATGAATATCTTTATTTATTTGGTAACAGTAGAAATCAATAGTCCCAATGTTAGATAATGCAGATTATAAAAATGATTACTGCTCAATGTATAAGTGCGGGTAATTTTATTTATCTTGCATCGGTATACAGAAAACACTAGGTAGAAAGAAAGCTTGAAAGTGAAACAATTTAAAAAGATGTTAAGGGGTATGTTTCTATTTGAAATATGACGCACAATAAATAGCCATAGATTTAATGCTACCTCAATAATAGTACATGATTATAAAATAAGACAAGCAGTGAATTTACAATCAATTGAAGTTGAATGCAGACATGTTTTCAAATAAATATATATACTTATATCAATATAGTTGAATTTGAGAGAACAGAATATCTCAAATTTAGTCATTCCTCACCCTCATAAAATCACTCTTTGATTTGGTTCTCCTTAATTTTCTTTCTATACGATTCATTCTTTAGGCTCCTGTCACTAGTCTTCAATCTTGATTCCGAAGATCTATTATTGCTCATCAGTTTTCCGGTTTTAAGCCATACTTCATAAGCTTGGTACCGACTTTTTGCACCGCCCGGTTGACTTGAACCTACGGCTTGCATCATTGCATATTTCTTAGGTATATCAAGACAATCTTCATAAACTATTTCGTCTTTTGTCTGCACTCTTATGTCCGTTATCGGATTCGGTAGATTTGCTCGGCGTACGTATTCTGCATAACAAGGATATTCGGAGTGACACGTAAGCGCTGGATCATTATCTCCAATAGGTGTAGATGTTAGAACCAAATCCTTATTTTGGGTGATATATCTAGAAGAAAACATTTTTAGAAATTAGTGTTAAAAGCAATCAACATAAAAAAATGATGAAATTTCATGATTCAATAAATTATAATAATCACTGTTCATATTCTTTTTTCTCATTGGAAGAAACCGATGGGTTTAAGCTCTTCATAGTAATTGACTCCATTACAGAAGGAGAATCCTTTTCTTTTTTCGTTTTCTCCTTTTCCTTCTCTTTCACCTCAACTTGAACCTCTTCTTTTGGTTTGTTCGGCACAACCCATTTCTTAACACCACCAATATTCATTAACCTGTCGTTTTTTGTAAATAAAATTATTTCGTTATTAAATATCAATCATATTATACCTATTCGATAGAATTTTTTTGCAAACAGATAGTACCGAGTAGCTTGTGGGACTCGAACGGTGAACGGGCTATAATCGTATGTTTCAAGCTCCGCACTGCAACATATATATTTAAATATTATTAGTATTTGAGGCAATAGTTAAGATAAGGTCATTTCAACACGTGTTTTACCCTGTAGGAATATATTTGGTGGTACTGTTCATGTTAAATGCAAACAAATACTCAAATGAGGTGAAGAGTCTGGGTCGATAATATTCAATCCAATATCCTGAAAAAGGGTCGCATTCATCATCAAACTGGCGAGCCAAACGTGGCACAAGCCTATAGCGGGCGCTATCTTGTTCTTGATCTTCCCTTGGTGAGAGTGCATCTTTAGTCCACCAATTAATATAACTAGTTTGATCAAGAATATGCATATGTCAGACGATAATAAAAGCCAGATACAATTTAGAAAATCAACCAACCTCCTTCGTGGCCTTTTGAAACGAGGATCTTCGTTATGCAAAAAGTAATCACTTGGTAGGTCCCATAAATTTGATTGATCTTTCTGCGGCACAAAATTACCAAGGAAAAGATTGATCGCATCCTGTTTATCGGCATCTAAATAATAATTTTAGATATACATCACATTAGGACGAATAATATATTAATATGAGAACCTCGAAAAAAATTAATCATATACCTGCAAATGCATTATTGTAATATCTTCTCAAATTCTCTATCAAATCTCTGGAATGACTATTCCATTGATTGATTTTACGATAAGAATCAATGGTGTTTACCAAATTTGAACCGCCATATTGGAATGCAATGGTGTCACCATGGTCGTGATACATATCCGTTAACATGTTGACCACGTCAGAATCTACATCTACCCGTGGTTTATCGATAATGCCCAATGCATAGAGCTAACATTCAAAATCATTATAACTATCTTCCGACGAATTATCCGCCAGAAAAATGGATAAACCTTTGTAATACCTGGTGACCCAGTGCACACTTTCCAATCATCAACTGAGCTGCATTAGTACGATCTAAACAATCAATGCAATTCGTCCTGACCACACCGTTCTGACGGAGCGACATACGGCGAGTTTGAGGTTTTCCTTGACTTAAATTAGATATCAATTTAGTAGCTAATATATAAGAATAACGCTATCAACAAGCATGGCTAACATACTTTTCTTCTCTTTTTAAGATGTTAATGTAAGCTTCAGGTCCACTGTGAAAAAAACCAGTGGCGACCAAGTATTCTTCGGCAAACCCTTCCATTAGTTCCATAACATCAACATCACTGTAAACAAAATATTTTCTTTAGGATTCTTTTTTTAACTCTTCAATAAATTATTTACGCATCTGTATATATAATGAAGATTACCTTTTCCTGGCTTTAGACATGTCCCAAGCTTGGTATTTAAGACACTTTTCAGGTAGGAATTGCATCAGGTATTTCATGGCTTCCGCAAACTCATCGCCTAATATAGATTCTCGAGGATTCTTTTCTTTTGTCTTATAAGCATAAAATATGATATTTGAATGTTATTTCACGAAACCTGAATGTAGATTGACTATTTTATTTTATTTTTTTTTATTTTTAAAAAATAAATAAATAATAACCTTAATCAAGTTCAACACAATAATAGGCGCGCCATAACGTTTGAACATATTATCATAATGTAATGCAGCAGCGGCATAAAATGGGTCTCGAAAGTTAACTAAAAAAGCAGCAAGTTTGATTACAATGTAAAGCAGATTCGATTTGATGATCTGATAATTTGTCGCATACTTATTATAGGAGGCTTTGGAGACATGTTAGTATCTTGTGACCAAAAAAGAGGAATCGACCCTCGATGTTGTACATATGATGTATAGTGAGGATTGTCGTAAAGCCGCGTTCCAGAATGAAATGATGTCGTGCTCATCTCAGATACTATCTGTTCTGTTTCCACATCATTGGCCACATAACCCTAAAGGATTTTTCAAGATGGTAAATATATTTAATTGGGATGTCTCATTTTGAAGAAATTAAGAACGGGTGTGTTTAAAACGAATTTCAACGCTTACTTGATCATTGACACCGCGTTTTAAAAAACGTGCGCCTGCAAAATAACGAGATCTTCGTGCAATCAGCGTGACAAAAATGTTCCTTCCAAAAATAGATATTTCTGCGTAAAAAAATGACAAACAATTAATTTAAATTCTAAATTTTAAAGATCCCAAAGTCCAGTAAACTTTACCCACTTGACTGATCTACAAAGCCATGGATAATCGGCAAAATCCAATCGGAATTGTTTTTCAAACTTCGAAAGCCCGTTTCCAACAAATAGTGATTCCATACAAACATTTCATTGTACGAAAAATTTCTACGATTTGGCGGTCGGGTCATATTGTATTGAAGCGTGTGAGTAATATCATAAGTGTAACTAAAGTAAAAATTCTTTGTTAAGTCAACATTGTTAAATATGTTGATGTATCTATAGAACGAGTAAAGTATTTTAGTAACTTGTATTTATGAACATAAACCGGAAAGAAACTTAGTTGCTTACTTATATTCATCCGAATTCTTCTCGGGCTTACTTTGTGGTCCAATTGATCGAAGAAGAGTTTCATCAATATGATATATGTAATGACCGCCAATTAAGGCAACCGCGCTCCTTTTGGTAATCAGTGAAATGTAATATCCTTCTGTAAAGCGGATAAATCCTAATGATGCAGAATCGATGTTCATTATTGTGAAAAATATTACAAAAAGAAATAAATAGACAGACGATAAAGAATCTCGATTAACATACCCACAATGCCATATGCCGTCACGATATTTTTCAATCCTCCTGATATTCTGTTTCCTTCTTCAAGGACAGCCAATATATCATTAATTTCCTGCTTTGAATATATAACGTCATCTTCAATCACATTGAGTTCTGTAGGAGAAGTTCGGTCAATCTTCAGAATACGAAACCTATTGTCACTTTGGTTAGATCCAACAATATAATAATTCTATGATTACATTAGAACATAATATCTAAAGAATTCAAGGCTACATAAAATATTTACCGTTTTTGTTTCGTATAATATAAATTTATTTAAAACCAAACGTTCGGATTTAATTTCTTCTGGATTTGTATCCATTGTTGGTAATGCGGACAATCGATTCACGGATGGTTGACGAAGAAATGTTTTGCCGACATAAAACACGTTTTTAAATCCACATATATTTTAGTCATGTGACGTACGTGATAATCTTTTAAATACAAATTATTAAAAGTTGGATAAAATAACGAGCATATACAAAAAAAAATATTTTTTTTAAGTTATAAATAGGCATTAGATGCAAGACATTTTATTAACATTAAATTGTTGAACTATTACTAGCTAATATTGTTTATCTGTTATATAATTTTGATATATCCAGTTATATATAACTTCAAACATCAAATGGATAGTTTGCACAATAGATAGAACTTACATAAAAAGTGAATATCCTATTACTAGTTTAAATCATCTAACCTACTAGATCTAATTTTGATTGCATCTGTTGTAAAAAATATATACAGTATGAGTCATATATTTTTGGAATTTTTTTAACTTTGTATTTTATCTTAATATTAAATAAAAAAA
>CAJVPV010003482.1:0-11242 GCA_910591835.1 Acaulospora morrowiae | reverse complement strand
GGGTTTCAATCTTATTAGGTTCATTCCAATTGTCAATTGAAGTTCGTCAATTTTTCCATGACTGGAAGAAGTATCTGGTGTCCTTTTGGAACTTGTTTGGTAATTTTATTATTGCAGACCGGAATGACTGAAACCAAAATTTCTTTGGCTTACCACTTTCCTGAAATAAAAATAGATCTCTGTGTTTACATTTTTCCAATCGCGACAGCGATCTCGTTGTTAAAAGATGGATCGGCACCTGTGTGGGCACTAGCAATTTCCAATTTTCTGCTAGATATCAAATTCCTACTGTTTTTCAGAGTCTTTAAGAGTTTCAGCGGCTACTTTGAAATATTCTTTGGAGTTGCGAAGAGTCTTGTATCATTTTTCGTGGTTTTGACATTAATTTTTCTCGCATATTACCATGCATTATATGTAATAATTGAAGGTGGGTGATCGCCTTCTTTCTAAAGGTTCCGTGTATCGTATCGAAAAGATGGATTGTTTTTGAATGAAAGACATATTTCGATATTTAGAGGACAGCGAAAACTCGGCAACATGGAACAATCCGATGATAATAATTTTCTTTGGATTGGTTGGCATTTTCACAATTACTTATCTCTCGAGTCTCCTCATCAGGTTACTGAACGAAGAAGTACATCACGCCAAGGAACGCGAGTCATTTCTCGCTTACAAGATTATGGTAGAAAATTTTCTTTTTAAAAAAAAAAAAAGACGACAACTTTGACAATGGTGATAAAGATATTACTATCTCTTCACAATAAGATTTTGGCCAAAATCGAACTTTTCTATCTGTTACCACAGCAAAGAAGGTGGAGACACTGGTTCCCAGATTACATGTGAGTATTTCGGCGTTTGATTTTTTTCTTATCCTTGAGAAATTGTAATCTGTTAACAGTTATTCATCCTCACATCAAGCTATTATACGGCCGATGCGGAATAAAACTTGATAGAGAGCAACAACATTCACAATTTATAGATTCATAAACTCGCGAATGAAGTTTTTTTTCACATGCGAACAATATTAAGTAGTCTATTTTTAATAAATACGGGTAAGTTAATCAAAATCATAATAGATTTAAAGGAGAATTCACATCATATTAGCTTGATAGAACTGGTGTTCCAGACATGAATATAAAATAGCTAGATCAGTACCCACGCACAACTTAATAACTTCCTATTTTTAATTTTTAATTTTTTTTATTATCTGACTTTCCCACAAGAGAACAACATACTGATTAGTATTAAAATCCAACAACAAACTTAAAACATCGCTTATTTGCAAAGTTCAGAAAGGTCTCCCAAACTAGGAAGGTAATAATCTGGAACGATAGGAGCATTTTCAATCAAAATATCATGTTCTTTGGAAACTCCTAGAAACGTTTGATATGCGATAAATGTTGAATGAATATCCAAGTAAATTCCATGCCAAATAAAAAAAAAACACAAATGCCGAATAATTACCTGTCAACACTAACAACGTCTTTAATTTACCGTTAATTCCAAATTGAATGTCAGTGTCCAAACGATCACCGATCATGCACGTACGTTCAACATCCAGTTGAAACTCATTTGTAATGCAATCCATCATCGGTTTATTCGGTTTTCCCATTACAGCATCTGGATTTCTGTTTAATGATTTAATCAAAGGAGCCACCAAAGATCCCGTACCTATATTTAGACTCAAAGTTGTATGGATTAGGATAATAAATAAATAAGATCGTAAAACACCAAAAACGCAAGGTTACCCGGATAGAGCGTTCCATTATAAGGAATTGTCGAATCATCGTTGGTTAGCAGGAAAAGACAATCCGGATTTGAATACAGATAGTTAAAAGCCTTTGCAATTTTTTTATAGTTTATGCGTGTATCAAGGCCACAGAGAACAGCCCCAACCTAAAATCGAATATAATGAGGAAGAATAAGCAACATATTGTCAATGTATATCCTTGCAGTGAATGATGAATACCGTTGGGTCGGGATAGATGTTATTGAAATCAATATCATTTCCATCGTTATCCTCCTAAAGTAAAATGGATTGATTATGCTGTCAGTGATTAATATATACATTAATGTATACACTAATTCATTAATCACTAGGGATTTAATTACGCTTGATCCACAGAAACGAATTCCTTCAAGATCCAATTCTTCGGTGATTCCTGATTCGCCGATAACATAAATTTTCTTTTCCTTAGGAAATTTAAGAATATTCTTAAGGTAATAAGCTGTTATGTAAGCGGAGCCGAATATTTCATTCTAAATGAACTAAAGAATTAATGAATGATACATGTTTGATCATAGAGTCGTCGAGCCTTTTATATTATTATTTCATGACCAAATAAGAAGACGTGAATACCTCATTGGCTTCAATATTCAATTTCTTAAATTTTAACGAATAGCTTGCGCGGGATTTTGCGCTGTTGTTGGTAACGAATATAAGTCTCTTCCCTACCCATATGAAAATAAAGACAAGGGTGTCAAATAAAGGATTTGGATTCAGTTGCGAAACTTTTGCTACATACCTTTTTGTCTTAATAATGCGAGAACCTCCCTAACCCCCGGAAGCAAGGTATTACCGTGCCACAAAACGCCTTTAAATAAAATCGAATGTATAAATCCTCACATTCTGAAGTGAAGAAAAATCTTCTTACGGTGTTAGCCTACCGTCACAGTCAAGCAAGAAGGTATCGAACTTTTCAAGGAAACTTTCGTAATCCTTTCGACTCGAGAGCTTGATAGGTGTAGGCATTATTATATATATATAGGCACGCAAAGATTGATCGAATAAAGAGCACGTATCACCCAATTTTTACGTTCGATAATACTCTCGTGACTTTGTAACATCTATTTGCATAATCATTGATTATCAATGCCAATATGGTACGTACATGCAGTACATATAGAGTGCATCTTTTCTTTTTGACAACACAAAATTTTTATTGCCGAAGTTAGGTAATATCATGCTCTCAGGACGACGAGACATTAGCATAGACAGTACATCTTCAAGTTCCTTTATGAAAAAATGACACATTTAACTAATTCATAAATCTTATCAGATATGATTTTACCTCCATCAAAGTATCATGCTTCCAAAGGTCATGGGTTTACACCAGCACTTCATCGCGCAAGAAGGAGATTCCTAGTTCGCAATTCCGTGACTGGATTATTGCTACTGGGATTTGTTGGTGCCGTGTGTATCCTGGCTTAGGTGTTTACGTTTGTTTTGTCCTTTTTTTTTTTTACACAATTTCTTGACATCCACATTTGATCACAAGACTCGTATTCTTTCCTTGCGGTCAAACAAGATGATCTAGGTGATATTCCCCTGCCCCCGCTCCCTTCAACTAACAAGGAAGCGGAGCATGATCCTAAATTAGAGAAAACATAATGGATTCAAGGGAATGCATGCAATAAATCCCGATATCTTTTTTCAAGACAATCACATGTAATATTACACTAATTTCTACTTTATCAACCTAGATTGATTTGTGGTTGGGTGTGATATTTGTAACTGGCTATTAACAGATTCATATAATGCTCTGGTTCGTCAAAATCAAAATAAACAACATTACAATATACAATATCTAAATTTGACACCATATTCATTTTATGAATTGTATGTCCTTTTTAATTAAATAACTTTAGGTGAATGTACAAGTATAATAGAAATTGCTAATATCGCTTAAATGACAAGCACAGTATCTGGTGCACCACCCACGTCGACTACGTGCCTACCAAATCCTCACCATTTTCTTTATGATCTCCATGCTGCCCGGGATGTGAACAAGCCAAAATTGGCTTTCTTACAATGTTTATTTTAAATTACACAAGTATTTACGCATCCTGGTTACTAATACAGTTTGATCCATATGGAAAATCTCGATTCAAAGATACAATATTTGGTCCAGTGAGAAATATTAAGATTATTACTTGACCAGTGATCGTACGATCAACGGGAATTAGATGACACGTGAATATAGCAGGATTGCAATTTGAATACTTGTTTTTTTTTTAACACTATGAGGTGAGAGATGTCGATAAATGTTACAGTATAAAAATATAAAAACATAATTAAATTCTATATTTTATGAATAAGTCACCGTTACACCACACATGTGTATATCTAATTTTTTACTAACCGCAAATTGTCAAAGTTTTTGATAAATTCGTTTACGTCTTTACTATGCATATCGTATCCCATATAGGTTCAAGCCCCAAAGTCAGGCTCACACCTGACGCTCTGTAGCAAGTTATTTCGAGCATCATTCATATCCCTGTCGATTTTCAAAAATCCCTTGTCTTATGATGTAAGAACATCTGAAATCTATGCATGTCTTCGATCGAATTTTTCATTTGTTCTTCAAAACCATTCTCGATGACTCGAACTTGGGTAAAGAAAGATACCGTAATTCTGACATTACCA
Source organism: Acaulospora morrowiae (assembly GCA_910591835.1). Classification (NCBI taxonomy): domain Eukaryota; kingdom Fungi; phylum Glomeromycota; class Glomeromycetes; order Diversisporales; family Acaulosporaceae; genus Acaulospora; species Acaulospora morrowiae. The sequence goes on along the minus strand of CAJVPV010003482.1, from coordinate 6,816 downwards.
ATGGGCCAGCTGATGATGGCACTCATCGATTAAATTATGGATTCGTCGTACGATTTAGCATCTTTATCGTTCTGTAATTTGTCATATTTCTTAGATAATTTAAATATTTTATTAAAATCACCGTAAACCGGTCATACAGTACATCATCTTGGTTATCGATGATATTTAAAGAAATGGAAACACACAAGTAAAAATGTCCCAGATTGCTTATTATATTATTGATAATATTTTTTAGAAATGCGTATTTCCCTCTGTTCCTACTTCAATCCCTAGCAAGAAAAAAGTTGGTTTGTGTTCGATCATTCTTTAATCGGTACTTCATTCGAAAATTATTTCCACGTACTTCCCTAGGGGTCTCTTTACCCAGGGAAGTCTTCAGTTATGAAGCATCCATCGTTCGAGTAGTGCTTATGTATAACGTTCATATCGGTGATTTCATCATTATGCGTCATCTTAAGAACTTTGTTGTACGTCCATCGCACGGTCCCTTGAATACACCCGTATCTTTCGAGTTTTCAACATCTCTTCGTCATTTTCGGTTTCCAATTGATCCAAGCCCATTGTGCCTTGCCGTGAAGATAGTAATGGTCGATAGTAGGTTTCGGAAAGCTCACCAGATTCGGTGTCTTCAATGTTAACGTCTGGACTGAGTACCACAATCTTTGTACTGTTCTTGCCAAGAATTCATTTAACAAGCTTCATATGCAAATCTGCAGAATCGAACCCTTCTGGTAACCACAACTTCCTCGATATCACCTTGGTACAATCGTTCCAAAATGGATGTGAAGCCCTTGCATTTTCAGCTGAGACCTGACCCAATATCCTTGATCAATTCGTGGTCTGGACATTTCTACCAGAGGTACTCGCATTGCCTGTCGAGATCCTCTTTTTGCTTCTTTGAACTAACTCGTGCGTAACAGATCTTCTTTTGGTTTCCAAATATCTTCTCCACATTTACTTTAGAATGCAACCTTTTACCACCAGGTGTTTTAATACTTGACATATTTCCTTAATTATTCCACTTTCTCGGTGTTTCAGATGAAATTTCGTATGTTTTTCGGATTTCTCATATTCCTTGATACTTTGTTATTAACATTATCTTGCCCAAACATATGAAAACGAGACAGCAAAGCAGTAGATTTAATTATAAATATTGTATTGTTTGTCAACCGAATGATCTTTGTTCAAAGTTCATAAAAGATTAGATCACGTGATAAATGTGCTGCTAACTTGTAAAAGAGAAATTTACCAAAATTTAACAAAGCAATAATTCTGTGATACATTACACGACGATGTGAATGTGAGGACATACTCGCGGGCTAGAAACACCGGCCATACATAATCATTGGAAATCAGAATTCAATTTCCGTATATGTTAAAATTTCTTGGGCGCAAATAACACTATACTAATCTTTAGAAAAGCTTTAATGAATTCTGTACGGTCCAAATTTGTTCCATTGTACAATCCTCTGTCATTTGATGGCATAGCATGCATGTGATCACAATTTTAAACATATTTAAGGTATATTTGAACTCGTGGTTTCTTGCATCCTTAGTGCATTTGTTTTAACCAACGCGTTAATAGAGAATCCTAGCCCGGTCTAAGAGTTTTCACCCTCTGCCACCTTATGCTCAAATACGAAAAACATCTAGACAGGTGCACAAAAAAAATTTTTTGTGTTTTTTTTTTACCCTTAAATACCAATTTTGTAAAAGACCATGATGACTGTGAAATTAAATCTTTTGTTTCTTTATCTTATTCTCGCTTACACGTTAATAAGGGCAGAAACTAAATTTGTTGGTTCACATCTCACTCAAAATAGAAAGCTACCACCAAACAGACTTCAAAAATTTCATGACAAAAAAATTTCCAAATTCTGCAAACTATCTAAGTTAGAACACGGTAATGGAACTCAGAACGATGATGGATTCTGCTCTTCGACTCCACAGGGTGAAATTCCAAAATCTACACATATGCCGTCAACTTTAATCCTGGAGCCTCATAACGGTGCAACCTTAAAGGCACATCGTAGTTTTACCGTGAAAATAAAAACCGAACGTCTCACTTTGGGAAATTTTGCCGATCCATTCATTCAGTATAACTTATTTTCTCAAACCTTGGATTCAAACGGTTTTATCCTTGGCCATCTGCACTTGGCGGTACAGAGGTTGCATAACTTAAATTCTCCACCAGACCCGAATGTCCTCGCGTTCTTCGAGGGGTTAGGTGATAGTGGTGAAAAAGGCATCCTGACCGCTGTAGTTGATAAATTACCACCCGGCATTTATAGAATTTGTACTATATCTGCTTCGTTTTCTCATCAACCTTTAGTCATGCCAGAGGCTAAGCGTGGATCACAGGATGATTGCATTCGTATTACTCTTGAATAAGAATGATGTTTGGTTTCAAATTACTAACTTTTCTTCGAAGTTCATTGATGGATGTCGATTACGAATACGCTTTGATTTTCCTTTAACATTGGTTTAAACCTTATTCACTTTAAAGACTAGAAAGAATGCCTGGTGTGTTTTTTCCCTAGATCTCCATTCTAAAAAGAAGTAATGAGAACCATTGCATGAATACATCATTATAAATAAAGTCTCTTGCAAACCGTGTGCTCTTTGCATCCTATTGTTTTATCACGTGATTATCATAGTTACAATCTTGAAAGGGAAAACCTTTAATCCTAATTTCTGGTTAGAGATTATTGGATGAATTATTAGGATAATATAAATACTCTGATTAGTATCATTCTAATTGGTCTTGTTATGCGATTATGTTTTTAAATAGCGACGACGACGATGACTAAATAAAAAAAATGCAAAATTCCTATAATCTTATTAACAGAAATTTTAAAAAATCGGTTTTCTTATATCTGCAACAACCAATCGAATGTGTGCGGAGTATTTCTGGATTTCATCTTAATTTGTGTAAATAGTTTCCCCTGGTCCCTCATGTCAGAAATACGTAGTCTTCTCAGACGTATGCACGTCAATGGATGATCATAATTATAATCCGAACTTTTGTATTCAAAATGCGCGTCAAGTTTTAGTAGAAAGCAGCTATGGTGATTTTGGGATGCCCTCTTCTCCACCGTTAGAACCATATTTAGGTCAAAAAGGCAGAAAGTTTTCTGCATTTAAGGACTTGAAAGAAAATTTAATCGGTAAACCTAAGTTTTATGAATCTTTTAATATTAATGAAACAAAATTTAACTCCAAGCGACTTCTCGAAAGGGGAGTCCGTATCGATTCGCGGATTGGTTACTCGCATTTCGGGTATAAAATTACTTGCGTCTGAAGTGATGTTCACGTGTGTGGAGTGCAAAGGCCTCCAACAATTGGAATTTGATGAAAGAAGATATTACCCTCCGTTTAAATGTAAAACTCATGGATGCCGAAGCAAAGAATTCACTCCCAATCTGAAATTTGACGAAGAGAAAGGTCAAAAATCCTATGAGGATGTACAAGACATCAGGTATTCCATCCGTGTGAGTGTACATAGATATGATCAACCCAATAACGGCGGAATTGATAGGCTCCAGGAGGTTCTAGGTGATAGTGACGACGAAAACCTAATCCTTCCAAAGATCATTGATTGTGAATTAAGAAGCAAATTAGTAGACGCTGTAAAACCTGGCGACTTTGTTACTGTCACCGGAATACTTCGGGTTTATGAAACTCCGGGTAAATTTATTGCTTCTTTGATTAAAATTCGATAGCACACCAATATTTCATCAAAAATGCTTATACAGCCAAGGAACGGACAAAGAAAGGAACGAGGATGCACCATTTGTACATTGATGTCGAAAACATCAGGAAAGTCACGATTATTGACCATTTTTCGTCATGGGAATTCACGGAAGGTATCGCGGCACAAAACGATGGTTTTTTCTCGTTAAAAGATTTATATATGATAAAAAACTTTATCAAGTGCCAATCGAATAACATTTTCAAGGTACTATAGTTAATGCAGACATGAGCAACTTCTGTCGTTAATCCTATCCAACTGAGATGATTCATTCTATGACAGCGAATCGTAAACTCTTACTGCCCAGACGTTTATGGACAAGAACTTGTCAAGGGTAACAATCCCCTTTGGATGTTTTTATTTTAAATATATTTAATTTTAATTTTTTTTCATATTCTTAGCCGGAATATTGCTCTCTATATTTGGTGGAATCGATAATGGCACGATAAATGTCCTAATAGTTGGTGATCCTGGAACAGATAAGGCTGATCTTCTTCAAGCAGCCAGTTCAATTTCACCTCACACAGTATTTACTCCTGTAAGTCAAGGTGGCAGCACGCTAATATTGCCGACATTACACCATGAAAAGTTAAGAGATGATTGGATTCTTGATGCGGGAACGCTGGTTTTGAGTAATGCGGGAATTTGTAGAATTGATGACTTTGAGAAAATAGGACAATCAAATGCCCTTGCGGAAGCCATGTTAAGAATGTCAATCTCGTACGTACAGTATATCTATTTCTGGTGATGACATCGTACATTCAATTTTCAAATGACTTTTATCTTGAAAGGATCAGCAAAGCAGGCGTGAAAGGTTCACTCGACGCTAAAACTAGTATAATGTAAGTCTAATCTTCTCGATGTCAATTGGTTCTCGTCCGATTTAACAAAGCGTCAATGCATTTTCTGCAAACAGAGCAACAGCTAATCCCGTCAGTGGGCATTATGAGTAATTCTTTTTTTAATACCCTGGCAATTCTTATTATAAAGAAAAGGCATACTGTATATTAATATTGTATTTTAGTAAAAGCAAATTTTTATCAGAAAATTTGAAGATCGGAAACGCCATCCTCTCGAATTTTGATCTCGTCTTCTTACTGTTGGATATTCCAGACGAAGAGATGGACCATTATCTCTCGGAGCGCGTCATGACTGTATCTATCGCGTTTTTTATCGTGTCGCACTTTACTAAAGGTTTTTAATAAGAATCTACATACGCGACAGATTCACTCAGGTGCATTTCCAAATGGAGATTTAGACAAGGACCAAATATATGGTATGTTTAATAATTTTCCCGATGACAAGTACATTCACCTTATACCACAAACTTCGTCAAATTAACATTTCAATTATCGATAAAAAAGTACCATCCATACGAGACATAAATAGAAGTCATGCAGCTGACATATTACCATTATCAGAAAAATTAAAGATAGGAATGGATGATGAAAAGGAGTTACTCGACAACGCGTTTCTTCAAAAATATGTGATTTACGCGCACAAATATGTTCAACCCCGGTATGCGTCCTTATTACCAGCTCTCATCAGTAATTCGGTCCCTTAACATTTCTAATAAATAATAATCATAAGACTGTCAAGGGAAGCGCGAGAAATGATCAAGTTATTCTTTGTAAACATGGGAAACAAATATCGATCGATGAATGATATGCCGATCACTACCAGACAGCTGGAAACTATGATTAAGTTATCACAGGCAAGAGCTAGAATGGAATTGAGAGAGACTGTTATTGTTGAAGATGTCGAGGAGGTTGCAGAAATTATGTAGGTTCTTGTTGCATGACATGTAATACATATTTGAATAAATTCTCTGATGTGTTGATTTTCTGTTTAGGGAGTTTTGCCTGTTTAGGATTCAACGAGATGAAAACTCACGTGCAAAAGGGAAATCAAAAGCTGGTAAAGTCTTATAATGTTGTTTATCGTAAGCAACACCCTAAAGTGTTTCTACTTTAGGTAAAAGATCGGGAAAACAGGCAGCGACAAAGAGGTATGAGGTTGTAAAATGTTATGCGTCATTCATCACATATTCGTTTATATTAAAGTCAATCTACACCAGGTTCTTGGAGGAACTTGGAAAAATCAGTAATGCCAAAAGGAGCGATATTTTTACCTATCAAGAGCTGAAACAATTTGCCATAGGTAAAAGACACGCCACGCACCTAATAGATCATCAGTGTCAAATATTAATTTCACACGGTCATTACAGATTCCAAGGTACAATATGATGACTTTCAAGGTTTCATAGAGTCGCTTAATGATCAAAATCTACTGCTGAAGAAAGGCCTAGGCAAATTTCAATTGAGGTTTGAATCAAATTAAATACACACAGATTCGTATGATAAAAAAATAAATATATAAGGTCATTTTCACGTCCCATTAATAAAATGAATGGTGCAATTCTTTTTATTTGTAACATTTCAACAATCAAGTTATTTTCAATGAGTAGAGTCAAATTATTCGAGAGTATATACTGCATCTACAGTATATGTAATTTTCCTCGAAAAAAAATGAGTAATTTTATATTGGCGAGCTCCTTTACATTAGACCAGTATATGATGACGAATGATTGATTTCTATAATGCAATCGAATATCGCCAAAGGTGTCCCCTTAAAAATATCTCACAAGTTCTATAAATTACTAACGATTGATGTACATCACTTTATACACTGAGGAACTTTCAAAAAATCACCAAACTTTGAGAATATCCACAAAAGTACACCATTCGTCCATCCAAAACCTGTTTGCACTACATACTCACCTCCACCTCCTGGTAATAATAATTCAAGCGTATTATATTCTAGCGCAAAATAAAGAATAGATAAATATTACGTTAGATATTATAATGGCAAAGAAGAATGCATTGAGACTGGAAATTGTCAAACAATTAATATTGTCGCCTTCGCGAAATATCATTTGGGTGACTAGGCGAACTAATCAAGAACTTACTTTCAAAGATATGACCATTGTCTGTAACATTTGTCAATTTCTCCAACAGTCCAGGTATAGATCCACCCGTCGAATACCACGCACAAAATACAGAATC
>CAJVPV010003481.1:0-11244 GCA_910591835.1 Acaulospora morrowiae | reverse complement strand
ACGAATGCGCATTGTTAACGGACGAATTTGAGTTTATTTTTTAGAGAAAGAGCAGGATACTCGGACCAAATTATTACACCTCAGCCTTAAAAACTTTAGTTATAGAGAGGACTTTGAAAGACCCTCACAATGTCATTCTCTTTAGTTCAAATATATACTTTCTATAGGAGGCAACAAACACTTTTTGCTCTTTTTTGTATTTAAATTCTATCAAGTGCAATTAGGGCTCCGAAAAGTACTGAACTGGTACTGAAGTGGTATCGAAATAGTATCAATCTATAGTAAATTTAATACATAGGTTGTGACTCACTCATATGAATTTATAGTAAATTTAATTATCGAACTGGTATCAAAGTGGTATCGTTAGGAGCCCTAAGTGCAATAAAAAGAAACCTGATTTAATTACTTATTTATTTAAACATCAGCTGGGCCTTGCTTTATTGATGGTTTGATACTTCTATATATGTTATGTAGTGACCTGATTTAATTACTAACTTGAAGGTATCCAATTAAAAGAGAAAACAGTTCCTTATTGTCGAGAAGAAAAAAATTTATTCTAAACTACTTAAAGATGGCATCAGATACTTGGGAGTGTACCTGTCTGATAGATCTTCATCAACATCTACAAAAAACAAACTTTTAGAAAAAGTTCAGAAATACATCAATGCAATCGCTTCGCAAAAAGGATGGAATGATTTAATAACTAAACAAGTCTCCCATTGGATTATACCAGCCCAATTAGAACATGCAATCAACACTACAATTTCTTCTAATAGAGAAATAACAGCCCTCCAAAGAAAAATAAATAAACCAATTAAAGCCAAACTCAGTATTGAGTAAATTATTTTCAACAAAATCTTATACTTACAGGCTGGACTCAATACAGTCAGGCTCCAAAATTGTTGTGACCTTACTGCCATCAAAATTTTAATCATTAAACTCACCAATCCCAAAATTATTCCTTATACAACAAAGAAATTATATCAATACAAGTGGTGTGTGCAATTTGATGTTGTCTTATTTGCTTCCTATATTATTTTGAAGACTTATGGATTATATTAACAGCCTTGTTGACTAAAAGATACAACATTAGAGTTTGTCCATTTTCTTGTTTTCACAATTACAAGAATCATGAAAATTCAATTGACTTAATAGCCAAGCTCCAAAAACTGACTGCTCTTTCCCATTACTACACCAATATTAAAACATGCTAACAATACTTACATATTTCAACAAAATGTCAAATTAACATGGGAGAAATTGCATATATATAGAGGGCATATAACACCAGTCCCAATATTTACCTGGTTTTCTCTTATTCCTAATACATCTTCTTCTATTTATAGAGACTCAACATTTGTTCCCAAAATACTAAAAATTAAATTCTGGGCCTTTTTGGAAAATAATCTTATCAATTTAATCAAAGTTCACACTAATGCCACATATTTTCTAATTATCAAAGGCAAATATCACCAACTTGATAACAAAAAGATAATACCTTGTTCATGTCTGGTTCAGCCCTGCATTAAAAAAAAAAGTATAAATAATTTCAAATCAATATAGTACACCATCAGACATAATTCAAATTATCTATTTAACAATATTTATAAGTTAATAAATTCTTTCTTAGCAATTCCACAAACAATCCCACAAATAATAATCTCGCCACTGGTCCCAGTTAGTTAGCCAGCCATTATATATTTATACTATAAAAAAAAAGACAATATTATTACAATATCGAAATCAATCAATTCTCTTATATACACATTGTATCCTAATTTCTGATGTATTTTCTGGCCAATACTTTATCAAACTCTTATTGATGACCCAAACTCATCAACTATTAAAATTTATCACAATAAAATTTCTGATCTGAAAATTCCCAAATATGTTAACAGATTAGTTAAAATCCCCTTCATTAGATTCATTAATGAGTACAACACTAGCATAGCAACAAAAAATCTTACTATTTTGTGGCACAACTTGAAAAAGCACCAGCCACTATCTGATATCTTTTCCAAGATTAATTTTCAATTCTCCAGTGCTTTCTCTCCACAGTCACATTTTTACTATTAATTGACAATACTCACGCAACCAGTGCTACACACTGGATCAAATTTGTAAATTATTATACCAACTTATTTGACACACTTCTCAGTGACTCAGCTATTTTCAAATCTTCCTCCTTGAATAAACTGGAAATTATTATTAGAGTGAATAACAAGCTAAAAAGTCTTGATTAGTTAAAATACAAGGCATTATCAACATTCAGAACCAAGCTCTTTGCTAATCAACTCCCGATCAGGATTAAACTCCACAAATGATACCTTATTTTCTATCCAGATAATCTCTGCTCAAGATGTGATGCATATCCAGAGGACCTTTTATATATTTTCTTTTGTATATATATCAAGCCATTAATTAACAAAAAGAAATCCAAACTTGAAAACCTTATCTAAAACTTAACCCCAAAAGTATCAAGGTCACTGACTTCTCTGGGATATTTAAACTAACATCAAATACTTTGGTTGATTTAGCCACCTGTAATTTTAATCCTCCGTTTAATATACTTGAGAAAAAGGAAGATATTTTCAATTATGTACTCAAGATTCTTCACAAGGCATGAAAAATACAGTCTGCTATAGCAACAACTTTGCCTGCATCTGATATTAAATGGAAAAAAACACCTAGCTCTAAGTCATTTAATTTAAATACAAATGACAATACCACTTTTAACAAAATTTTAAGTTTATTAAATACATTATTAAATTATACTGACAAATCAATTTTTATTCCAGCAGTAATATCATTGTTCTGAATAGACATTAGCCATTCAGCACTATTGATGTAAGCCCACCTCCGTGATGATATTTGGCATCAATAGATTTGTTGCGATAGGCTACAATTAATTTACTTTTGTAAAGATTGTTAATATAATAACAGTAAATTTTAAATTTAAATAAAGTCTTGCATTTAATGCCTGTTTGCAATAAAAAAAGAAAAGAAAAAGAGAGAAAAAAAGATAATAAAAAATTTTCATTAAATTAAATTATTATACTTATCATATTGTTCTTAATCAATAAAATCACTTCAAATCATTCAAACTTATCAAATATATATCTTTTTTCTGCTTATTACCTCTTGTTAAAAATTGTGATTCCTGTTAAAATATTACAAAGTCAAGATTTTATGTTGTGATTGTTTTTAATCCTGATTTGTGACTAGAGCTCTAAAAAGTACCAAACTAATATCAAAGTGTAATTGAAATAATACTGATCTATAGTAAATTTAATATATGAGTTGTAATCTATTCATATAAACTTATGGTAAATTTAAGTATTAAACTAATATTGAAGTAATATTGAAGTAGTACCATTAGGAACCCTATTTGTAACAATATATAAATAATATTATTAGATGTTTAAAAATATTGCTTCTTAATATTATTTATATTTAAAAAAAGATTAATATTTTTATAATAGCAGTTTATTTATTATTTAATTAAGCAGAAAGAAAAATTATAGTTAGGCAAATTATTTAAATTATAAATTATAATAAATTTTATTATACAATTTTAAAAAACTTTAATATATATTCAAAAATAATTTATTTATTGAAGTTATTATCTTATTAGCAAAATAATTAATTTATTAATCTCTTCTTAATTATATAAATTTTAATTAGCAATTTAATAAAGAGATTATTATATTTAAATACTCTTATTAGTACTTTTCAAATTAATCAAATGTGATTATATAAAACTTTGATTTTCAAAGTTATTTGATATAATATTTAAAAATATATTATTATTTAAACTAATTATTATATGATATTAATAAAACTAAACTATTTCAAATTTCAAAAACTAAATTATTTATAAGTTTAATATCAAAAATACTTTAAAACAATATTAAAAAAACTTTATTTAAAATATAAAATTATAAATATAGTAAGTTTATTAATCTTTTCTAGTTAAAATAAACTTTATAAACAAATATATTAAAAAAACTAAAAATTAATTTAGCTCCAAAAAATCAATGTACCAATTTAAAAAAAAATTTAAAAGTTATATAAAAAAATTAACAATGTTATTTTTAAACATTAAAAAGAATTATTATAATTCAAAAACTTTATTCAAATAAATTTTTTTAATTTTAAGACTCTTTTAATCTTAGAATTAAATTATTTGCAAATTAATTATCAATATGAATTAAACTTTACAAAATATATTTTTATTTTATAATTTAAGTATTTTTTAAAATATAATAATTATTCAAAAAAATATTTTATAAGTTTATATATATTTATATTATATCTATAATTATAAAATACAAACAAGTTTAAATTCTTTTAATATTAATAACTATAAAAGATAATATAAGAATATTATTATAATTTTTTATTATAATTAATATTATTGAATCTATACTTTTGATTTTTTTATTTAAAAATTTATATCTATTTTTAATATATAATAAAAAATGTATAAGTATCTCTAATGAAACTTTTAAAATTCTTATATAAAATTTGAAAACAACATTTTATCTATAGCTATTATCTTTTTATATTTGGCAAAATAAAAAAAATTTGTTTAGCAACATTGAACTAGTAATAAATCTGAAAACTAGTATCTTTATCAGTATAATAAATAATTTAAATCTAAGAATAACTTAACAAATAAAAAAATTTTCTTCTTATAATAATTTTATTATTGTGAACTATATTAAATATTAAATACTAACTTATGGGTCTATAGCATAGTGGTAGTGCTCCATAGGTTTTTAAGAGCAGGTCTAGGGTTCAAACCCACCTGGTTATAAAAAATATATTGCAAAAGTCAATTATGTTGCATAAGATGAAACTTCTAGCCTCTTTAGTGATCATGGGGTTGCAACTAATTACAAAAAAAGGAAAGAATTGCATGAAAAAAAGCTTTTTGGTCTAATTCTAGTTAAACTCCACAGCCATGTTACATAAACAATGACATATTTGATACTACAGATTGGACTGTATACTATTTTAACCAATCTTGCTTAACTTATATGTTAGAAGAAAGAAGATCAACTCTGAAGAGATTATTGATATATTCACCAATGTGTGGAAGTGTTATAGCAGAGAAACACTATATATATCATATAGGAGTTGCATTCTACTTAATATTTATGCCTCTAGATTTGATAGCTTAAACCAATTGAATTCCCTTGAAGTGTCTACTAGGAAATAAAAGGAGTCGCACCCACTTGATCATTTGGTCTATAGATTTGGTAGCTTGTATCAACCAAGGATTATAATTTTGAAGCATTTATTAGGAAGTATATGGATACATCTTATTATCTTCTGATTCTATTCTTGGAAGATAGCTGAAAATATGAAGTGAAAAAAGTGATCTATAGAATACTAATATGAATTCCAGTTCTAAAAACAATCACTATCCCTTAAAATAGTTGGATCAATAGATTAGATGGTTTAAACTAGTAATAGAACTTCTTTCTTCTAGATAAATCCCTCCCAAAAAATATAAATCCATTTCAAGAGTATCATTAGTATCACTGAAGCAATAAAGTAGGATAGGTTAGCATTTAACTATAGTCTAACATTGCAAATGATGTTTGATGTAATTGTGATATTATATATATACTGTATATTAATAAACAATTGGCATCTAATGTCTATTCTACTAAAAAAAAAAAAATTAAACATTAAACACTATTAATAAGAATCTGTTATTAGTATATATTGGATTAATAGCTAGTTACAATAAACTATGGTTACTATTTGTAAAAATTTTTAATATATTAATTGTAATCTATAATTAATTAAGTCTCATGTTTAATGCCCATTTGCAATAAAAAATTTTTTTAAAAAATTATTAAATAGAAAAGATCTATTACGGTATTAATAATATAAAAAACAATTAATAGAAAAGGCCTATTAATGATATAAAATAATATAAAATTTTTTTAATAATTTTAATAAGAAAAAATATATATTAATTTCATAAATTTAGAAATTGGCATGTAATTAAATATTTTGAAATAAAAGTTAACATTCAAATCACCTTATTGACTATTTTTTAATTTTTATAAATTTTTTATTTAATAATCATGTTTAAATTGATATGTACTAATTTTTTTTAATAAATAAAATCCCGTTTATATAATTTGTAATTTCAATTTATAAAAAACTAAAATTATTTTAATAAATTCTGCAATTACTATTAGCAAGTGGTTTATTTTTCACATGCCCGTCAATAAAAAAAAATACTGTACAATCAATCAATTATTCATTTTTATTATCGACAATTTTTATTATAAAATTTATCTATTAAATTTGTAATATATTTAACTTTAAAAATCACCTTTTTTAATAGGTAAAGAATATTACAAACTTTACAACAAGTTGCGAGTTTTGTTTAACACTATAAATTATTCGCTCATTATTAATAATAATGTGACTCCCGGGCTTATACGTAACAATTTTAGTTATTTAGTATGCAGTAATTTCCTTCTATCAATTACAGTAACAAGTAATAAATATCATTTATTAAATATTTATTAAAAACATAATTTAAGTCGATGATAACAAATATACAATAATTTTTTTTTCATTTGCTAATAACGTACATAAAAATAAATTAAATATCAAATTTGACGAAGTCCATTATACTGTTACTTTAGGGATTCCGGAAAGACGTTGCATTATAATATTCATCTCTTTTTCAGTCATTTGTGTTCTTCTAATCTTAAATCCTATAGGCACAAGCATACCAATAGCAAAAGACAATGATAAAATTTGGACCCCAAACAAAATCGAAAGAACTTTGAAGGTCGTGGATTTATCTTTCTTTTTTTTGTATAACTCTAAAATTTTGATTTTGTCATCGAATGTATACTCATATAACTCCGACACCAATCGTGGTATAATAACCTTAATTAAAAAGAAAACATTTAGAATAATCAATAGAAACACCGAGGAAACAATTATTAGATATTTGTCAATAAGTAAAAATATATCGTTATTATCATCGGTAAGCAAGATATAAATTGAAAATCCAGCCAGCGCGGTAAGAATAATTGAAAATAGAATGGCCCATAGAATCCGAAATATCAACATGCGTCGCATATTTTCAGCCAGTTTGCTCATGAAGTACAATTCTTTTCGATTATATATTTCGTCGTCTCGTCCTGGTTTAGTCGGAACTTCATTTTCACCCCTCGGTTCCCAATCCTTAACGCAACGAGTAACTTTCAATTCATTTTCTTCGGCATACAATTTTTTCATAGTGTCTAATTTGCTTCTAAAAATTAGGTTCTTGAGAGACGCTAGACATCCTGAAAGACTAAATGTGCTCACTATTCCAGAAAAAATAACGGAAAGTGTATTTCTGGCCTTTGACTCTACGACATTTTTTGTAGAGACTAGGAGAAAAACGCCGACTATAAGAGAAGTTAAACACACCAAAGCGGTAATAATTAAATTTACATATGACAAAGATTGAAGCTTCTCCCATTTTCGAAACTTTTTTCTTAGTTTTACAAAGTAAAATGTTTCAATGGGAACATTCGTAGTCCTCTCTTGATTTTCGTTATTTGGGGTTCCTTGGATTATGTCTTTCGTAGGTTCGTCTTCTTCCATTATTTATTTTACTAATATTTAGGATTAAAGGGCTTTATAAATAGGAAATTATACGTGTACGTACTTTCGATATCCATGCGGTACCAAGTTACCTTAATGAATCTATTGCATTTATTGTATGTGTAATTGTTGGTAGGTTCTAAATTATGAATTCGTATTTCTTATTCAAAATTTCTAAATATGATTGTTAAATGGGCTATATACTTTTAGTCCGTGTGAAAGGAAGCATTCAAGAAAGTAAGCAATCAAGTGAAACTTTATTCTTCACAAATTTCTGCCGTGTTCATGCTGACGGAACGTTCGTATATAATCGGAAATGGCTTTTAGAGAAAGCATTTATTACGAATCATCAAAAATTGAACAAAATTAGGCTTCCATGACTTGTTATTTTTATTGTGCCATACCTGTTTTAGAAATTTTCTACGATTATCTGTTTTAAATTGGCTATAAATGATACTATTGAAAAAAAGGATCAGCGGTTGTATTGACTAATCAAGGTTTTAGAATGCGTATTTTCTATGCATTTTGTTGATCGTAATAGTCATACAGTATGTACACTCATACGCAAAAGTAAAGGCATTATATAAATATATAGAGTCAATACTGCAAATTAAATTAAATTAATACTATTTTACAGTAAATACAGTTTGTCTAAAAAGTCTTTGAATAAATTTTTATTTAATATTTTTATTTGTATAAATAATTAATAAAATAAAACAAAATTTAAATGATATTAATAAGAATATAAAAATCAAATTTACTTAATAGACTTTATTATTATATTATTAAATTTATTAAAATTATTGTTATATTAGAACAAAAATTTTTAATATATTGATTTAATTAAATTATAATAAATAAATAAATAAATTATTTATAATAATTTTAATTCATCAATTTGTAATATAAAAACAAAAAACATATTAAAAAATAACTTGTATTAAATTTTAAGTTGCATAATTAATTTTTTAATTAAATAAATTTATAAAAATTTAGTACAAAATATCATTTTTTTTTCAAAATTTTATATATAAAAGATTATTTATTTATTTTTTTTAGTTTAAATTTATTAATAAAGTATAAAAAAAAATTATTATTTTATTTTATAGTATATTCTAAAAAATATATCTTTAGATTTTATATCAAATAAATAAATAAATATTTGTTTCAAGACTTTTTATACAAAATATACTTATATAAAAAATCATAATCATTTTTATTAAAATATTTTTTGAAATAAAATTAAGTACAGATAAGTGACACGATACTATGTTATATAAATAGATACTAATAAACAAAATTAATATAATAAATTTTTATTGTATATTAAAAGTTTAAAATAGTATAAATATGAAATTGGCATTATTAAAAAAGTAAATAAATAAAAAGAAGATCAATTAAGTTTTGGATTGTATTGCATCAACAGCAATATTTTTGTTTTCTTTTAAACAAACATCAATAAATCTTAATAAATGAGATTAGTATTTTCTGCAAACAAAGAAAATAGTTATAATTATATATAGTGATAGCCATAAATAATAGGAATTGTAAATTTATTTTTATTTATTTAAAAAAAATATTTATTACATAAAAAAAAAATAGCTAAACTATTGTACTAACTAATATTTTTTTTAGTAATTTATTTTATGTACATTTTTAGTCACCAACTCTTTCAAATAATGAGACATGTTTTTTACTAATTCAATCAGCATGCTTTTTTCAAAACCCACCTATTCTGATTTATTTGATTCTTTAAATCAATAGACATAATAGATTTTTTCTCGTACCTTTTTATTAATTTTTATTAATTTTTTTTTTAAATTACCTACAGATTTTCGATAGAGTTAAGATCTGGTGAATTTGATAACCAGTTTAAAACCTGTACATGAGAATTGATCAGAAATTGTTTTGTTACCTTTGCCATATACTTAAGGTTATTATCCTGTTAGAGGAGCCAACCACAACCTATTATAGTTTGTATATTAGCAAAATTATTCATAAGAATTTGATGGTAGAACTCCTCATCCATTTTTTAAATAAATATATAAAAACCAACAGTACCTCTTATTGAAAATGCATTCCATATATGAATCTTGTATAGGTACTTAACTATAAAACATTGTGGCTATTTTATATCAGCTATATAATAAACTTGGATTGTATTATGGAACATCTGAAGATACAGAGGGTGGACATATTATTGCGGACACTTAAAAAATTTTTTTAAAAAAAATTGTACATAATAAAATTAGTTAAAATTTTTATAGTATATTTATTATATGTTAATATATATATGTATATATATAAATAAATAAAGTTATTATTGAAAAAAATTTTTATTGATATTTTTTTTCGTGACTTTTTCGTGATAACTTCTTTTCTATTTTTATATGAGTGCCAAAAAAAATCTCACCAATGTATAGAGAGCAGCCATAATTTATAACTATAAAAATAATGATTCCTATTATACTATTGCAACTCAAGTTGGTTGTAAAAAAACAACTGTGGATTCAATAGTTAACAAGTTTTTGAAGATCAGATTAGCCATATCATGAACAAAAAGAATTGGACGATTGTCAACTGTTAACTGTGACATTCTTAAAAAACTTGCTATCAAGAATCAGCATTTATGCACTGCTAAGTTGAATTCTCTCTATTATAAAAAAACAAAAAAAAAAGGTATTAGAAAAGATCATTTGTTATGCTCTTTATAAGAAGCAGTTGAAAAGTTGCATCGCCTGTAAAAAACCACTCATCTCAAGCAATAATATTGCAAAACGTCTTGCCTGATGTTGTAACCATAAAAAGTGGACTGTAAAAGATTTTAAAAAAGTATTATGGAGTGATAAGTCTATGTTTATCCAGTTTCAGCAAGCACAAAACTGTTGAGTCTAGTATAAACCAAGTGAAGAATGAGATCTTGACTGTTTGGTTGCCACCATCAAACACAGCCCAAGTCAAATGCACTGGGGATGTTTTTCCTGGTTTGGAATCAGCCCTCTAGTTCCTCTATATAAGTTGATAAAGAGTATATATATTAATGAAGAAATAAACAAAAAAGAAGTAGAAAAAATGGTGAATAGTGGATAAAGAAAAGGGTGGATGGACAAATGAGAGAGAGAGTGGACGAATGGAAGAAAGGGTGGATGGATGAATGGGAAAAAGGAAAAAAAAAATAAAGTAAGGATGAGATATATATAGACAGGCATGATGAAGAAAAAAATAACGAAAAAAAAAGGTAGGAAAAAAAAGAATCAGAAAACAGAAACAGAAAAGCGAAAAGAAAAAGAAACAATTTTTTTTTTCTAAATTTTTTTTTAAATTTTTTTTACAGCGGCATCCTATGTCAACATATTTAAAGAATATCTTTTACCGGAAATCAATAATATTCCTAATTGGTCTCATAGCAGCCATTCCATTTTTTAGCATGATAATATGTCCCACACATCGCAAAAATTACTACAATGTTTCTTGACACTAATAAAATTCGGGTTATGGACTGGCCACCTCAAAGTTCAGATCTTAACCCGAATGAGAACCTGTGACACATTGTTAAACAACAGGTTTTTCAAGCTAAACCCGCAAGTCTTACTGATTTGGATCAAATTG
>CAJVPV010003480.1:0-11246 GCA_910591835.1 Acaulospora morrowiae | reverse complement strand
CAACACCATAATGAAACTCTCCAGTCATCACTGGATAAATTGGAACACAATCTACTCATTCAAAATCAAATTTTTATAGGACCGGTAGAGCCTTGACAAATTAGTCAAGTATATACCAGTACTTGGCAATAAGCTGCACGGTAGGATTTCCCTTAGTAAGTTTAATTAGGTAGACTGAGTGATAAATTTGTATAAAATAAATTTGTACATACTTATCAATAAATACCTAATAAATAAGATGTAAGCCACCCGTTTAAAAAAAAAATTTATACATTATATCTAATCTGATATAATAAGTGTGGGACTGTTCACTTGTGTAATAGTGACATATGATAATTTATTTTTAATCAACTTTCTTTAATAAAAAGTAATAATTATAAAAATTTTTTAATTATTGTTAGTATCAAGTATATTATTTCTGTTGACTGATTTTTATCAATAAAAAGTTATCAATAGATAATTTTTTAAAATTAAAAAAATATATATATAAGAATTATTTTTATTTATATAATAAAAATTAATTATTTTAAAAAAATTACTAAATATTTATTTAAATATATAGTTCACAAATTCTGTATCATCATTAATAAGACAGACAATATATATATATATTTGCCTCTAATCAGACTGCAATTGCTATATTTATTAATTTTTATATGAATAAAACAATAATACATTGAACCTTAAGGTTTTATACTAGAGCTAAACTATGCATATTGCAAAATATCTGTTGACAAGCTATTTTTAGATTTGTACAGAATTCTTGAATCCTTAATACCAAGACCACCATGTTGCTCACATGATTTAGTTATCTAATAACTATTTCATTACAAGAGAATTGGTTCATTAAGCTATTACTGCTGTTGGCAGGAAACTGATGTGGGGTGTGACTGCACAAACACATTCTGACGCATCACGTACCCTGATTTGCAATAATCTGGAACCTATAGTCTATAGTGACATGTAAAAGTAATGATGTAATTTTAGGAAGCTTAAATTAGCCATAACCTTAAAAAAAAAGCTTATTGATTACAAATAGTTTATCGGAGCTTAAGGGGGATTGCATGGCATAATTGTAGCTTAGCAAGGGTACATGAAATAAGATAAAAAGGAGGAACTGAAAAAAGAATAGGAAGTTACGTAGCACGCAGTATGCATAATAAGAAAAACCATTCCCTAAATTAAAACCTTTTTAATTAGGACATGTGTTTATCGTTGCCAAACCAAGTAAAAACTAATTAACTTACCTAATCCAGTACTTGTTGCGAGATAGGACGGCTGAGACCACAAAAGGAAAAGTGGTAAAGATTCGTCAAAAGAAGCGAACAATGGAAAGAGAAGGAAAGCGTTAGTAGAACTCAGCTAAACAACTTACACGCCTCAAGTCAAGAAGCCAAACACTTATCAAATATTACGCGAGAAGTGCTTAAGAGAAGTGACAGACTCGCTGAGAGAGATGTCAACACTGCATAATATTAATTATCTTAGACTTTCCAAATCTTAACTCTCTAAGTGTAATCATAGGGAATGATAAAATTGCTCTTTTTCCAAAATTGCTCCTTGGCCTTAAGAAAAATCATAGCCAACCTATATTTAGACTATCACTCCTACATAAACCTGTGGTCCTAAGAGATAAAAAATTTTTTTATTTTTTAAAAAAAAAAAGGGAGTAAAAAGGATAGATAAAGAATTTGTTTTGGTAAATAAAAATCCACCAATATCAACTTCGGTTTATCGGGATAAATCTTTTATTACCACCTGCAGCTGGACAAACCATTTAATTTCCATCATTCTTTTGTTGACCAAGAACATTCAAGGTACTTATTACAAGACTTATATACTGCTTGAAACAAATCTTACATTTATTGGAAATTATTGCTTGAGATAATACTTATACTAATGCTTGCTATCTTCTCAGAATAATTAACAATAGAAAAAACTTTTTATTGAATTAAGATGAGACTTCTTTGATTTTGAAGAAAAAAAAAACCAGTTCAAGAGGAGAGGGGAACACTATAACACTTTTTAACAAAAAGAGCATCTCATCACCTTGCTCTTTTCACTATATTCAATTGCATCATTGGGTTTTGTGTTGTACAAGATAGGGCATGTGGAAGTTACATGTCTTGTTTATATTTCTTGCTACATATAAATCAACCAGTCCTAAATTCGAGCCAATCACTATTCAAGGATTCTGGTGTAATAAAAAATTCAGGATCAAACTAAGATAGGCAAAATTTCTCAGAAAAACCAAGAAAAAGTTTACATGCTTGAAAAGATAGGAGAAAACTTAAGAAGGATAAGAGAAAAGTTCCAAAAACTGTGACAGTTTTTTCTAGAGTCTTGAATCTCTGAAGGAAGAGAGGAGTGTGTTTTTTCTACAGGTTCTTTTTCCTAACAAAATTTTCTTGCCTTTAACTTTATATGTAGGTATTTCTTATATTTACTCACAAAAATACAAGAAGTTTATGTCAAAGAAAGAAAAGAACAAGTGGAAAAGACTATGATCTCTTAGTATAAGTGTTGTTAATGAAAGTATATAGACTTTATTATAAAGAAATATAAAAATTTCCTTGAAATGTCTGTTTTTTGTGTTGGCAAAGGAATCAGCAGAAAAAGTTTTGCATCTTATAGCTAGCAATATATAGAACAATGATGTATTATAAAACATATATGTATAAGTACTCATTAATATAATATTAATAAAAGATGTGAATTATATTTTCTTCCAATTCAAAAAATCATAGAACAACTTGCAAAACACCATATAATTATATAATTGACAATTTAAAACAAAATATTCAATTTTTGCAAACACACTGCTCCTTTTACAAATCTTCACACAATGCACCTCCATCTCACAATTCAATAATCACTTTAATAAATCTATACTTTAATTCTCAACCTTTTTTATACACTGCAACTAATCATTTTGGCACACCACTCCCTCCTATCTGGAAACATATCAAAAAAATCAATCATCTTTTTAAAACTTTTAATATTCTAAACTCAAAAAGATTTCAAATAACCTTTCAATCCAATTTTCAAAATCTCTCTTATATTCTTAAATTTATTAAATTAGTATTAATATCTACCAACAACTCAGAATCTGCTATTTATAATTTTCATTTTAAAATTATCTTTTATAGTCTTCTTACTAAATCTCACCTCCACATTACCAAATCCAACCTTTATCTAAATAATCTTTGCCTATGTTGTAACAGCTTAGACGAAATTATTAATTATATTTGAAACTTTCTTATTAATAACAACATATTAAAAACAATTATTTTCTCAACACAACAAATTATAAATGAAATAATTAATAACTTTTCTGAACATAACCTACAATACTTCAACAATATTTAAAATATAATACAAATTGCTACTGGTTCAATCTCCTTCTCAGTTCTAATTCCAAATCAAAAATCTATTCCAATTTTTAAACATATACAAATATCTAACAAACTTCTTGAACTAATATACAACAACATATGGAAACCCATAAATGACAATATGATTTCTCAGAAAAAAATTCTTGGTATTACAACACAACAAAAAAGAAACAAAAACAACATCAAAAACAAAAACAATCAAACTTGACTCAATAAAAAAACATAATCACTAATACAACACCAGTAAACTGCACTAACAATAACCATACCCCCACTCTAATATCCTGTTTTCAAATATTTTTCTTAACTGTATCTCACTAACTGAAAACTTATTTTCATCAAATCTGGATGAAAAACTAAATTATTAGGGAGGTGTTGACTCTCTAATTTAGTAAATAGTTACTTCTAAAATTTCTCCAATTATGGTTTTTATAGAATATATTTACTTATTAGCAGGTCAATGTTTATAGCAATATATCTCAATGTATCACTATTGTTGTAAATTTTATACTTGGTTATCTTTATAAAAATTAAATTAACAATTAATAAAAATCATAATTTAAGAAGTGCCTTGCAAAAAGAAAAAAAAAATAATAATATTTTTTTTTGTTTATACTTATACTTTTTTTTTTTTACTGTATTATTGTAACATTCAACTCTTATTAGAATTACTTCAAATAATAATATTTGTTATAGCTTGTTTCTAATTTATATTAGGTATAAAGACCAATCTATTAAATAAAGAAATCTTTTTGTTTAGTTAATAGTATACATATTTACTGATAACCAATTAGGTTTTATTTCTAATGAAAAGGATTAAGGAGAAGTTTTGAAGAGGGCACTAAGGGTAATATTTTATAGCAAATAAAGTTATATAATCTCTACTTAGGACTTCAAAAAGTATCAAACTGGTATCAAACTGATATCGAAATAGTACTGATCTATAATAAATTTAATATATGGATTGTAATCTACTTATATGATTTTATAGTAAATTTAAGTATCGAACTGGTATCGAAGTAATATTGAAGTGGTATCATTAAAAGCCCTATTTTTACTTGCTTTATTAGAAATAAATCCTTTTACCATTACTTGCAATTAGGTCAACCATTTAATTTCTTATTTATTCAAATAATATTTAAAAATGTTTAAGATACTTATAACTAGTGCTTATTGCTTGAACATTGACTTATATAACTTTGCAAAAAACAGGTCTTATTGCTAAATATCTTCTTGGAATAAGTATCATCAAACTGGTTTATTATTGGATCAAAATAAAATTAGAACAGGGATTTGCATGAAAGCTATTAGATATTAAAAAAGTAATTATTAAACCTACTTGTCGAAAGTGAACACCTTATATACCTTGCAACTTTTGATAATTATCTTAACACCAACTAGACGATCATTACATTACAATATCTTTTCTAGAAATCACAATCTTAATACCTATTGAATTAGTACATGAAATAGCTTTTTATAAGAAATAGTACTTTTTACAAGTTTGATACTATATACTATATTATTTCTATTTAATTGCCCTTATATAGGTTGAACTAGTATCTTGTGATTTGACCTGTGAAGTGTTAACTACTACACTATGGATTCACAGATCATATTTAATATATTTTTATAATTTTTATATTTAATATATAGTATTTAATATATATAAAATAAATTTGTATATACTTATCAATAAATACCTAATAAACAAGGTATAAGCCATTTGTTTAAAAAAAAATATAGTATTTAATATGTTTTATTTATTTATTTTTATAAAAAAATAATATTTTTTTATTTAATTTATATATTATGATATATATTATTAAAAAAACAATATTTCTTATATATTTATACAATAAGTTAAATACTAGTTTGCTTATAATAACTATATAATTAATATTAAAAATAAATTTTAAAAACAATATATCAGTTGAACAGTATTAAATAGTTATAAATATCTATTTATTATTAAAAAAATTAAATTAAATAATATTAATATTAGATTATAAATATATTTAAAATTATTATATTTATATAAATAAATAAATTAATAACTATAAAAAATAAATTAATAAAAATTTCTTTTTGAAAAATATTAATAAATAAGGTTTCAGTGAATAAAGTATCACTTTTTTTTGTTTTAAATAAATTGGCCATATTGGATTATTTGTAAAACTTTATTTGATTCTGATAAATAATAAGATGTTAACTATAGTCAAACCTTTTTATACCGATATGATTGGTATTTTTAGCAAAAAATATCGGTATATAAAATTTTATTATAAATATCAGTATATAAAATCAATTTAATTAAAGGTGGTTTTTTTTTTTTAGAATATCGGTATAAAGAAAATATATCGGTATAAAAAAATGACTTTAATTAAGAATGGTTTTGAGAAAAATATCGGTATAGTGAGATTTTAATAGGTATCGGTATAAAAAATATCGGTATAAAGAGGTTTGACTGTATAGTACAATATGATTTCAATTCAAATAATTTATAATATTTAGATTAATATATTTTATTTATCTAATATTTTTATTATATTTTCTATAAATACAATTATTTTTTCATATATTAATTTAATTGTATTTGTTATAATTTAATTTAATTTTTTAATTGTAAATTTAATTACATTTGATTAAAAACATTTTTATAATATTATAAATAATAATCTTTTAAATCTTTATTAAAATAAGTTTTTTGATATTCTATTTTTTTTTTTTACTCTCAATCAGATTGGTGTTATTTATTTATTAAATCAAAATGAATCATTACAAATAAAAATTGTATGTATAAATTTCCTCAACCCAGCTCACC
The DNA here is from genome assembly GCA_910591835.1 of Acaulospora morrowiae. Lineage (NCBI taxonomy): Eukaryota > Fungi > Glomeromycota > Glomeromycetes > Diversisporales > Acaulosporaceae > Acaulospora > Acaulospora morrowiae. The sequence continues at coordinate 5,027 of CAJVPV010003480.1, read as the reverse complement.
CATCTATGACATAGAGTTTCTAGATACAATTTATGGAAATGATATGTTGCTTATCCATTAATTAGAATTAAGATTCCATTTGTTTAATGAAGTCAACGCCTGCAGATCATCTCTACAGATCATATACCATAAATTCAGATTGAGTTTTATTTTAATGGAAACCATTTTGATCCACTTTTTATGAACTCCTGTATTATTTCTCTGATCTTATTTATCTTAGCTATATAATCCTCTGTCTTAGATGTTGGTTTTCCCTTCTTTTTTTCCCCCTTATTGTCCTGAGTATTTGAGGGCTGGATCCTAATTTTTGATATTCTATTGTTTCTTTAAAAAATGTTTTTATTTATATGAAATTATTTTACTATACACAATATAATATTATAAACAATTATATAAATTAAAAAATCAATTAATTAAATATGTGATTATGTTTCCATACATTTATAGGACCCTAAACTGAAACCAACAAATTTGGTTTATGTAACATTTTATGATAATAGTCGTGTGCAACATAAAAAATTTAAGTATTTGTATTACTTACTATTGATATGCTACAATCCGTCCGGTAGGCAGATAATTCTTTTATTCATATATAGTAATATAAGGAATATAAAAGTACTTTAACATGAAATAACGTGAAATTCATAAAATATCAATAAATAGACGTATCAAAAGTTGGACAGAATTCTTTGGTGATAGCGTGATTTCCGTATTTTTGACAAATAAGAAATGTAAAATGTGACCTTGAACAAATGATCAAGAAACTAAAGACACATCTATGGTATTTTGCGTAATACCGCTATCCTCAGCAACTGTAACGACGTCAGGTGGTAGCACTTCTATTAGGTCAACAGAATTTGACACAGTAATATCAACGACGTTTGGTATAACACCAGTTGCACCTGTGAAAGTTTCATTTGATTGTCCTTCTATGGTATTACCCGAAATGATTGTTTCATTTACAAGCGGGGGAATAGGATCGGGTTCAAGAGCCGGACTTTCGAAAGGTTCTATTGTGGTGGTTGAACTATTACTCACGGCTGGTATTAACTCAGTTGCATCTCTTGTGTCAGGCGTTATGAAACTAATGTCTGTTAGTGCTGTGATCATTTCATTAATTGCATTTTCACCTGTCACATTATTCGTTATACCATCCGCCGTTGATATTTCGACTTGTTGAATAGTATTTATGTCTGTTATATTATTAGTAACTGGAGCTGCAACTATATTTACTGCATTATCAGACGTCAAAATTGTAATTGCGTCTGGAACATTATTTGCCTCAGGAGGCGTCACAGTATCAGATCTTTGAACAACATTTCCATCTGTCATTGTATCTGCTGCTGCATCAACCGATCCTTCCTCGGCAGTTTCCACGGACACTTGCGTCACGTCGCCATTGTTCTCAGCTATTTCTGCAGCTGCCTCTGCTTTTTTCTTCTCTTTTTGTTTAGCATTTGCAAATATTGTCTTCAGTTGAAAATTGTGATTTGGATTAATAATAGGTTTGGTTATTCTAGCGTTAAAAGATAAAAAAAAAAACCATGTACCTTTGCATATACCTCAATATTAAATACGAAAGGTCGTGCACCAAAATTCACCATGGCACTTTCATTTGGACTTTCCATACCACATGTAGGAATCATTACACCATTGAAATTATCTTTGTTTGCCACAACTATTTAATCATAATTGTAATTGAATTAACTATTTATGGAGTCTAACGATGAGTAATTAGGTCAAATATTAAAATTTCTATGATTACCGCCAAGGATAATTCCATTTTTCGTAAAAAATATTTCTTTGTCATAATAATTTATACCACAACCAACGGTTTCTCCAGTTGTATATAGAGGGCCAAATTTTCTTCCTGTTCCAAGCTCATGGTATAAATGGCCATCATCACCGTGATATCCTATCGTGTCTGGCTCCCATCCTGTGTAAATTTTATGCATATCATCAATGATGAAGGATATACTGATGTCTTCATGCGTACTTGTCTTAGGATATAGAAAAAAGTCCATACCTGGCATTCTATTTAAGCGTGTTCCGGGTTTACTTAGCCCAATTCCAATACATCTAAAAAAATATAAAAGATGAATCAAATCTAAGCGAATGAATTAGGCTTAAATGATTAATATCATTACCCTCTGTGACCTCTATCAATAACGGTTATCTCGAAATAGTATAAACCAACTTCAGGAGAAATGCGGTTATTTGATCTTATACTAGCTGCATCAACCCAATTCCTAGATTTAAAGTATTAATATACGTATAATATTAATCCTTGTTTATAAAAACTAGGGATGTATGTGAACTAACCTTCCGGGCCCTATTAATTTGTTTAGGTCATTAATTTGAATAGAAATAAAACCTTGTGAATCAATATGAACTTTATATCTCAAAAGAACATTACCGGAATATTTAAGAGATAATTTAGATTCATCAACGATAGTTATATAATCGTCACCATCAGCAGAATTCCAATGAGTGGGCAAGAGAAGTGGTAAATAGTTCTTTTCGTTATATTCTTCAAACGGACTGCCTCTTAGATAGCTTGGCAAGAAATAATTTTGATTCATTCTTATTTTTTCTTTCGGCGTACTCATTTTGATTCATTCAATAAAGTGTCCAAGAAATATATAAAATTAAACAATGGAAAAATGAGGATTCATGAATTTCGTCTAACTGCATTTATATACATTTTTTTTCGATTTCCGCCTGTGTTACATACGTATAATCAACTTTTGCCGCTGTAAGTACAACGTAATACTAACTACGGAATTCAACTGCGCAGTATCATACTCCGAACTCCTATCAATCGGATTGTCATTTAGAGGTGGCGACACCTGTGAGCAGAAAGCAATAATAGATAGAATTGTTTTCTGTACCATGATGTAAATGCCGAGATGACACAAAACAAAAGGCTAAGAAAAGCAGAATCCGTAGTACGAAAATTTATGCAAGCTTATAACGGTTTAATAAAAAATAATAATACTATTTTTTTTAAAGTAATGATAAATCGAAAGCTTATTACATATTAATTTAATTGTTAAAATCGAAATGTATTTTTTAAAAAACTTACATTTAATATATAATGGTTAAATAAAAAACAAACCAGTTTTATTAATATTATTTATTAATCAAATTTATTTAAAATTATTATAAAACCAATTATAACTATTAAATAGATATGCTTTTTATAATAAAATTGATATATTATAAATTTTATTTAATTTAAATAAATTTTAAATAATATAATTATTATTATTTTTTTTTTTTAGGTAAACAATTGATTTGTATATCAAAAGTATACATTATAAAAGAAACAACATCTCTCGTGTGTGGATACAATAAGCTTAATATTAGCTTGTCTATAGAAACCAGATAATTAATATTGAAAAGAAATTTTAAAACAATATGTTTTATTAAAAAGTACCAAGTGGTTATAAGTATCTACTCAGTGTTAAAGAAGAGAAAGTTAATATAACTTTGAATTAATTTGATAATACAATTGAAAAAGTTGAAATTGTTTTAAATATAAGTTTTTGTGACTATTGTATTATAGAAGTATGTTTTTTTTTTAGTTTAATTTGAGTGTTGTTTGATTATTCTTAATTAAAATAATATAGAATTTTTATTTTTATTTTATATTATTTAGTAAAAAGATATTGGTTATAGCATATTATAATTTTATATGATGTTATATAATTGAATTAAGACTTTGATAGATAGTTGAATCCAATTTTTGAATTTGATAAGAAAAAGATATTAGTAATATCATAAAGTTTATATTATTTAAACAAAAAAATATTTTGAAAATAATTATAAATAAATATTATTTTTAGATGAATCAATATTTTAATTATTTAAAAATACAATTACTTAATAGTATAAGATATAAGATTAGTTAAAAGAATATCTAAAAATGATACTAAAATCTTTATATAAAAAAATTATATATATAAAAAAACTTTTCTTTTTTGTTTTAAAGAAATTATAAATATAAAATTTATATTAATATTTTGTAAAATTATAAAAAAAAATTAATAGACTACTTGAAAACAATTGATACTTTCAATAAGATAATAATTTCAAATATATAAGTAAAATTGTTTTAAATTATAGCTTGGCCATTTAAAAAATATCATTATATTTTAAGAAAATAGAATTATTAAAACAATATACCTATTAGACATTCTTTGTATTATAATTAATTTTTTTGTTACCTTCTTTTTGTTTAATATTTTTTTTTCTTAAATCTTGCTATATATAATTTTGAGTATATATTTATAATTGCTTAATACTATTTTTGATATATATTAATTTTAATATTTATTTTCTTTATCATTTAAATAATTTTTTATAGACAAGCTAGTATTAAACTCATTAATTAATTGATCATATAAGAAATATTATTATTATTTTTATATAAAAATTTTTAATTTTTTATAATATAAAAAATAATAATGTTTATTTACTTTTATTTAAAAAAAAAAAATTAAGAAAAAAAATACTAGTATTTATCTTATAAAATTATTAATCAATTATATATCAAATTAAATACTATTCTAAATATCAATAAAACTTTATATTAGTTAAATTATATTTAATAAATTAAATAAATTCAAATATTAATACAAAGTCAAAAAAATATCAAAGTTGTAACTATACATGCTTCCTTATTACTATAAAAAAAATTTGATCAACAATATGATTTTAAATTAAATATGATTCTTAATTACTTACTAATTGTTACTTAGTAATACAAATATAATACGGTTTTTAAAAAATTTCTAAATTAAATATGAACACATATATAGTTTATACCAAGAGATTTGGTAACATACAGTCTGGTCCAAAAAAAACTGGAATTTGTTTTTTTTTATTGTGCAGAAACAGTCACATGGAATCACGTAAAATTTTATTTATATGAAGTTTATTTAATGTATTTTTTAAAAAAAAAGTTTAATACGAAATACGCTCTCCCTCACTTTCTATAATTAGCTCGCAACGTCTTCGCATCG
>CAJVPV010003479.1:0-11247 GCA_910591835.1 Acaulospora morrowiae | reverse complement strand
AATTAATTTATATTTTATAAATATTTTATTAATTTATTATTAATTATTAGATATTCCAATTTGTGATTCTAAATTTCCATTAATTTTAATAAAAATTGGAAAATTTGCATAAAATTTGGGATATAACAAAAACAAGTATATAGAATTATTATCACAAGTTTGAAAATATAAGTTATAAAAATATCTTTATAATTTATCTTATGGTTTTAATGATACTTCTTTACTTTAGTGAAATACTTGTTATGATGGTAAAAATTATTTTCAAAATAATTTTTTTTTTATAATATTAAAAATAAAATATAAAATTTTATAACTTTGTAAATTTAAATAAAAATTGATTAATAATTACAATAATATTATATTTTTTTTATAAAAATATATTTATTTTTTAATTTACTATTAATTCAAATATTAAAAATTTCAAAAAAAATTTTCAAAAAGTTTTGCAATGCACTGTATATATACTATATATAGAAAATAATGAAATTTTCAAAGTAAACATCAAACATTTTTATTTTTCAGTTTATTAGATTACAAAAAAGAAGAAATTGTAAAATCATGAATTTATATACTGTATGTCATTGTTGTCATAGTTAGGAAATTTGGCTATTTAATTTGACTTAAAAAAATTATTTAACATATTGTATTTTAAATTTTTTATTCTATTAAAAATAATATACGTTCATATAAACTTTACTATTTGTTACTATCATATTTAATAAAAATACCAGTAATCAGATTGCTGTAAGTTATTTTCTCATACTGTATATAATTAAAAAATGGTTTATTAATAAAGACGTATTTTTTCATCATTATTCTACAATTTATTTAGTTTTTATTAATAATTAATTTATACTACAGGGTTTAACCCAGCTTCCACTGGGTTGTTTTAACAAATACTAGATCAATTTGACGTATCATAGGCAAATGCATATTGATAGATACTTTGTTGTTTAGGCCCAATTCCCTAAATTGGATTAAAAGAAGATAAATCTTTTACAAATAAATTTATAACTACCAAATGAAAACTAGGAAAATTTACATACCGATCAAGGCCATAACACCAGCTCCTACAATGAGGCAAATAAAAGCAGAAACTTGCTTAGAGTTACTGCTCTGGCGAAATTTTGGATCGTATATGAAATCATTTGCGACCAACTCCACTAACGCCGCATACAATAGAATACCGGCTGATATAGAATCGAGCACTCCTTGAACGATAAGAGCAGTCTCGGATCCTTTATCATATGTCCGGCGAATTATTAGACCAATTGCAATACCCAATGGAGTAGTAGTTCCATATGCCAACGACATTAGCCAAGGCTTATAACTTCCTTCATTATACCCTAGTTCGGCTATGCGTGAACCAAGTCCTAAACCTTCGAACATCTATTATAAGAACGTAGAATCAAAACAGAAAATCAGCTCGATATACTTGTATCATTAAAATATTTCGTGTTAATCATATAATGCGCACCTGATGAAATATCAAAGCTATCAATAACGATACAAAAGTCGATCCATCCTCAACTGACAAAGCCATTCCAATTATTAGTGAGTGGAAACAAATACCAGCTTCCAAGATCACAATCCCCAGAATTTGTGCCTCATCTGTAAGAAAAATCAGGTTTCCATGAGAGTGGTGGTGTACACTATCAGTTTCCGGTTTGAATTCCGAAACAGACGTGATTTCATTATTTTGCATCGCATTGGTGGGCAGCATATCTTTCGTGGTTTGTAATTTTATAGTAAAGTATTCTAAGAAAAAAACAAACAATGCAGCCATCATTGCAATGGCACCTGCCCAAGCATTGTAGTTAGTCCATACCGGCGACAAACAAGGATTTGTTAAACTTTCGAATGCTGACGGAAGCATCTAATATGACAATCACGTGATGAATATTAATTGTACAGAACCTAGGGCGCGAACAAATAGACTACATCTTACATGAATAAAGGCGGTAGCAAGAATTACGCCGGTGCCAAAGTTCTTTGCAACTTTTTATATAAAAAGGAAACTTTAGACGATTTTTTTTTAAAGAAACAAATATATTAATAAATCACATACAAAAAAAAAATGCACGAGGAAGTCTAAACATAGGGTACTTCTTCGAGACGACTGGCAGAAACGCGCCTAATTATTTTGATAATTAAAATACGTAAGTCATACGTTTTAAGAAATAATAAATAAGAAAAAAAACTAACCGATAGAACTTGTCGCCAGAATGATGAACAAAGCTCCAAGGTGAAATCTAAAGTTATAAGTAGTTTCGTCAAGACCACTAGAACTACTACAGCTATTAACCGAGTTAGCGGCTTGGTCATTTGTGCCGTTATCGTTTGAAGAGTCCGCACGAATCTTCAATATTCCTAAGTGGAATTGTATTCAGTTGATATGAATTATGATTTGTAAACTATGTACTTTCTTCTTACCTTTCGAAGCCGAGACGGAACACGTAAAGAACGTAATAAATGCTAAAAGCACACTAAGATAGCGTTTACGCGACATATACATTCCTAAAGCACCACAAATGTTAGAAAACAAAATAATAATTGGGGCGAAATGCAGCGAAAAAAAAGACCAACCGGCGTACTTTTGTACATTCCGTAAAGATTATCGGTTTGCATAACTAGTGAGGTACATAACTCTTTTGGGCTTCTTTTTCACCGATAGGGTACACATAACTTTTGAGGTACTCAGAACGATTGGTTCCCCCTTTTTTTGGGTAGTACTAAATAATTACATGATTGATCTTGATGATAAAAATGAGTACCTTAATGGTGATCTACCAACTTGTATCATACTAAATAAACAAGTCCTTTCGAAGTGGGCTATCTCTTGTTTATACTTTCAAGGACTCTATGCCTCAGAAAAATTTATTCAAACCAAGGGCGTTCGAACGAATTGAATGATACAGAAAGTGTTATGGCAGGTCCTGATTAATTATAAGATTCCGAACTGGATCATGATATCTTACGCTCTTTTTTTTATACAATTCTAAAATAATTTTAAGATTATCAGTTATGCAAATAATAAGCAATCTTGAGAATCAATTACTATTTCCTTACGGTGACGGTCTAATGTAATGTATTACCTAAAAGAATGTACTGTGCATTATATAAGCACATAATTATTTATTGTAAAAAAATAGATTTTATTACAATAGTATCGGAAATCCATTTTATACCATTGGGTTTTTGAAGATAATATCGAACGCTGTGTATATTGTAAATGTGTTTGACCAATTAAGAAAAGGTGATCATAATATACACTATTTTAAATTTAAAAACATATTTGTACGTCTAAGATCATTGACATTGTAACTAATTTATAATCAATTTGTCTGAAGAACATCATACAGTTTGATGCGTAATGGACCAACTAACATTACAACGCTTCCCGTTACCTAGTATAAAAATAAAATTATAATAATTATTATAATTATCAAAAACAATAAAAATTTGAAAATTTTAAGATTGTTTCAAAATCAAAATAGAAAAAAAAATTTCCCAAAAATAATTTACTCTAAAAAAATAAATACAATAATTGGGGATTTTTTTTTTTTATCAATTGAGTTACTTATAAAATATATTATAAACACTTTATCGAATTTATTTAATTTTTTACTTATTTCACAATTAAATCTTTATCAAACTATTACCAATTGTTCTCAATATTCATAAAAAATTATTTTAATTCAGTTAACTATTTTATAATTAAATCATTGCAATTATATAATATTTATTTATAAAAATCATCTTAATATAATAATTAAATGGCATAATTAAATGGTAATTTAATTGCAACTTATTATAATTAAACAGAAATTAAGTGCAGATTTTTTATAATCAAATAACAATTATTGTTTAACAAATTTAATTTTTAAATTAACTAATAATTTGATTAAACTTTTTTTGGAAATTTCCACTTTAAAAAAATATTTCAAAAACTTTTAAAAACTTAAAATTTTTCATATTAAAATAATTCAAAAATCTTTAATAAATATAATATATGATCTTTGAATATTATTTTAATGCTTCAAAAAATATTATTAATTAAATTTGATTTTGTTTTTTTAAAAATAAACTATTGTATAATATTTATGACATTTTAAGTTTTGTAATTTTATTATTAAATTTAGAAACTTTTTTAATAACAAAAAAATTTTTTTAATAATTAAATATATTAGATTCAAATCTTTTATAATAAATAATTTTTATATATTATATCAACTATACTTTGTAATATATAACTATAATTAAATGTTAGCTTATTAACTTTAAATATTTGATATTTAGAAACCTGTTATTTAATGACTTTTTTTGTAATACTAGAAGATTATAGGAAATAAAAATTCTATTATTAGTTTAAACTAATGAATCTATAAAGTTTAATTTTTTTATAAAACTTATATTGTTAATTATCTATATATAAGTTGCCTATTACAAATTATCTATATTAATCAATTTATACAAATAAAAGAAAATTTTTAATATAAATATATATTTTCTAGTAAATATTTTAGTTTTAATTACTAATTATATATTATTAAATTTAAAAGTCATATAATTAAGGAAATATAATTCCTTAAGGATTTAACATATTTCAGTACTATTTATAAATTAACACTTTTAATTTTCTAATAAATACTTCAGATTAAAATTAATTAATATAAATTGTTAAATATAAAAGTATAAATATTAAGCAAAATACAGCTTTTATATACTTTGTTTAATAATATAGCTAATTATATTATTTTATAAATAATAACTAATTAGTGGTCTTCTTTAAGGTTTTTTTTTTTAAAAAAAAGATTAAAATATAATACATATATAGATTTCATTGAATCAATAAAAATTACAAATATTTATATATAAATAATCTATTAAATAATGTTAATATTAACTAATACTATCTACTCTTTTTATTAAAATATTAATTTATACTTTATAAATATATTTATATCCTGATTTATACTTAATAAGATCTAATCTTAATTTTTAACATATTAATAGTCACTAAATTCCTTATCATATTTATATTTCTGACTTATATAGTTACAATATTTATAGTCTTACTTCTTTATACTTTTTAATAAATGATTTAAGAGTTGTTTTTATAGTTGATATATACTACTAAATCTGGAAACTATTAGATTAAATAAAATGTAATTTCTAAATTTTTCAGCAAATATTCTATAGGCTCTTGGTTAATTTAAGTTATCAAATCTAGAGATACAAATATCAAACAAAATATAACTCCTGTAAAGTTGCTATTGACTTTATTTATATATTCATATTTTTATAGTAATCTTCTTCAAAGTTGCCTAATTACTTTAACATAATTCTTATTATAAAATCTACTATATCAAGAAAGATATGAGTTTGTAATAAAGATTAGATTAGAAGTTTTTCTTTATATAACTTTTCTTGATTTGATCTATTTTAAGATTATGATTATTAGAAAGACTAAAGATCTTATCTTTATATAGTTTAATTAAATTTAAAAATTGATTTTTAATTAATTAGATATAATATAAATTGAAAGCCAGTTAATTAATTACAAAGATAATAAATTTTTATAATCAAATAGGTTTGAATTCTAAAACTTATCTTAATAACCTATGGAACATCATTACTATATTATAGATTTATAAATTTTTTTTTTAAGATTTCTTATTTTGGATAATTAATAGTTAAAAAAAATAATAATTGGAATTAATTAACATAAAGTATAGTTCAATCTATATATCTAAATATAGTTTTGTTATTATAATTTTGTTATTATTGTTTTATAATTTATAAAATTTGATTAAAATTAGATCAAAAGTCTTTTTTTAAGTAATTCTTTTCTTTTTTGTAATTTGTTATAATTTTGTGATTACTAAAAAGACCAAAAATCTTATTTTCATACAATCTAATTAAAAAAGATATATGATAACTTTTTTGTAATCAGATGGATTTGAATCTTAAATCTTTACTTGATAACTTATAGAACTTTACTATTGAGCTATAGACCTATAGATTAATTTTTTAATAACTAATATAAATATTTAAAAATAATTTTTTATATAATAAATAAATATAATTTTAATTAAAAGATTTTTTGTTTTTTAATAGGTAAACATTATTTCTTTATTTAATTAAAAGATTTTTTGTTTTTTAATAGGTAAACATTATTTTTTTATTTAATTTATAGATTTATTATATCAATATTAACAAAAATAATTTTTTATCTTTAAAAAGGAGAATTTGTTTTTATTCAATATAACTAATATTAATATTGCATTTATTATATATTAAAACTATAAGAAAAAAAGAAAAAACAAATTTAACAAGATCTTAATTTCTTGTTTTATTAGAATTTTCTAAAAAAAAACTTGAAATTTAAAATTACAAATAATAATATTTTATAATTAATTAACTTTTGATAAATTTTGTTTTTAAATCCATTTGTTTTGACCAAAAATAAAAAAAAATTTCAAAAAATAACAAAAAAAGTGATAAACAAAAACTTTGATTCTATTTAATATAAATAATCAAAAGAATTATTAAAAAGAATCTTGGTTATACATTATAGTTACTATTTATTTTGCTTATTATTATTATTATTATTATTAATTAATTAAAATTTTTGTATTTTAAGCATATAAATAGAATACTTATTTTTTGCTTTTATAAATTATAATATTAATTACAACCTGTTATTTGTCTTTAAAAAAAAATAGCGAAATTGATAAATAATTAAAACGATTTTTAATATGTTTTGAAGATTAAAAATATATTAGTTGCCCTTCATATTTTTTAAATATCTAACAATCAAATGGCTCACTTTATAATTTATCTATAAATATACTTTAATGTATATTAAGTATACTTCTACTTATATAGTATGTACGTAAAAATTGTCTAGGAAGTTTTCAACAATTTCGTACTAAATTCTTACGAATCCGATTTTTAACTTTCTAGTTCTAAAACTCTCTTTTCAAGATCGAATAGATGACCATCATATGCATCAGGAGCGACAAAACGAAGGGCCGAGGTGAGGTTTAGTAGATATTCTTTGTTAGGTCCACTTGGTCCTGTAAAGTGTACTCAATTAGATACCCGATCCAAGGGTTAATCACGCAAACCAAGCAAACTCACCAACGGATCGAAATATTTGTTGAGCTATAACATCTAAAGGGGCTGGTCCAATATACGATTCATTCTCAGTGGTAGCAATATACACTATGGCCTTCATAAATGAAAACATTAAAGAAAGATTCTTATTAATTTATTGCCATACATTGTGAGTGACTTACATTCTTGACGACTGGTTCATCATGTCCTGACTGGAATACATCTAAATAATGAATTGTATACCCATTCTGACAAGATTTCAATTGAGTAAGTTGTTGCCAACTAGATTATAGTTATTTCTAAAAATAAATGCAAACCTTTTCGCGATAATCTAAATATTTTTTAATATCTTCTACATCTTTTTCATGAATCCTATATGCAACACCCCATGTTATGCCATCTTCGTGATCATGCTATTGCATAAATGATCATGTTTCATATTAATACGCATTTACACGTCCAAAAGCTTCAACCTACATAATCATTTACTAACTTCCATTCTTCAATTGGGATCAGTGTGACAACACGTCCTGGATTTTCTTCAGTACCACGATGATCCACGCTACCCTAATGTTTCATAGAAATACACCCAAAATTTTTTTAGTCTTTGACATTTCTGGTGTACACATAAAGGCACAAACCTGCCAAAATCTCCGAACGTAACCTTTTATAAACCCGGAGATTCTAGTAATTTTCGTACGTTACGTGACATTAATGACGACAACGTCTTAAAACCGAATAATGTCAAAATTAGGTAATCATTCGCGAATTGATTATTTACCGTTCTTCATATACTGGAGGCGGCTTCCAGATCAGAGAACCATAGCCGAAAACCCAATATTCTTTGATGTCATTGGATTTATCCGATTTTTCTATAAACATTGTTTGAAAAACGAACTAAGGATTATACCGTATAACCCTTCTTAAATAAATCGGAAGATCGAAATGCTCCTCGACTTAATTCTTTGTCGCACAAAATGTGTAGAGGGATCGCCGACCATAATTTGAAATGTATATATACTGTATATATTTTTTTTCGAAGCTTACTTTATTAGATTTCTTAGAACAGTACATATTACTTTAAGTATTACAAAGCTATTTTGAATACTATGTTTCTATATGTGTAAACCTGTCTAAACTTACTAATAAACCATTTGATGAATTTATAATTTTATCTTATATAACTTGTCTCTTGATTAAGAGACTAATGTACTTGAACTCCATTAATATATTGTTTTTCTTTTAGATTATTGGGTGGTTTTATTTGGATTTTTTGGAGAATAAAAGGGGACAAGAAAGAGAGAAACTAGGAATAATACTTTTTTTTATAAATATCGGTTCTTTATTATAATATATAAAAAATATACAATTGACAAAACTCTATATCTCTCAAATTACATAAGTTAAATGTTAATTTATCAAACTATCTATCTAAACTATATTAGAAAAAAAAAGTTTAAAACTAATATATTGTCTAGATAGTTACATGACAGATCATGCAATTTATAAGAAAATGAATATAACTTCTTGATAATAAGATTATTATATATAGCTTTTAGATATGTTTATATGATATAGTTAGATAATAACATTATATAAGCCATATACAATTGGTGATGTTGTTGTGGGTAATGTAATAATTTTGATTGATAGGTGTTATTTTGAGTTTATAAGAAATAAGAAGTATTTTATATTGTTATAATAATAGTTTAATTTGTTATTGGAGATACTGGAACCTGTGCAAGGTACTAATTATATGCTTTTTTAATCTGATAAGTTGTTGTGTTATTTTGATATATTTAAATGATACAGAATATAATTGGTGTTTTGTATATTATAAATTTTTTAATAGTTTTAGTTTTATAAATGTAAAAATAATAAGGATTAAAAATTAATCAAAAGATTATAATATTAATCTGATATTAGTTATTATTAACAGAAAATAAAAAAACTTTAAAAAAATAAAATAATATCTTTTAAGAATTATATGTTTTTGATTTAAAAATAATAGTTATAATTGTTTTATATAGTTTATATAAGGAAATAACCTTTATATAAAGAAATTTCTTTTATTTATTTTCTTTATTTTAAGTTATTGCTTAATATAATTTCTAGTTACTAGATTTTTTAAAACAAGCCATTATTAAAATTCCAAGTGTCAATTTGAATTTTAAAATTCTATTATTCAAAATTAGTCCTTTGATTTATATTTTTTTTTCAAGTTTTTAAAAAAGGAAAAGCTTACTAAAAAAGCAATTTTTTATAAATGAAGATATTTGTAAAAAGATTTTTTTTTAACTTTAAAATTTTTTAAAAATTTTATTAATATAAATAAAATTATATAATATAAAAATTGAAATTAACTATTATTTATTAAGATTTTTTATTATTACAATTTTAAACATATATATATTTTATTAATTTAATTTAATTTTTTTTAAAACAATTTTTTCTATAAATAAATATTATTTTTTTATTTTTTTTGGAGGGAGGTTTTCCTAGTAGATAAACATCATTTCTTTTTTTTATACTATTAAGTGAGATATTTTTCACGATCTTTATTAATAAAGTAAAGTTATTACATAATTAATATTGAGATGTTGAGATACATTGCTATACATGTCAGCCTACCATCATATTAGATATATTTCTGATAAAAAACCTTTGAGCAAGGAAAAAGAAAGTAACTATTTAATTTTGGAAAGCTAATGCCTCCTTAATAATTTATTTTGTCTTGAAAAGACATGGACGAGTTTTGAGAAAAAAGTTTAAGTGTTATATTGGTTAGTTCGATTTGTTGAGCTGATTAATGATTAGATGTAGAATTGGTAGTTGGTTTTTGTCAATGTTGTAGAGATTTTTTGTTGTTGTTTTTGTTATTTTTCCTGTATTTGGTGTTTTGTGAGATGTCGAGAAATTTTTCCTCTTCGATCATGTTTTTGTTTCTTGGAATCCAGATGTGTTGATATATGAGTTCGAGAGTTTCATTTTGGATTTGATTTAGGATTTTGAGATCTTACTGGTTTGGTTTGAGATTGTTAAATAGGTGTTTAGGTTGAAATGTACTTGTTGCAAAGTCAATTAGATGGATTGCAAAGTTAATAATAGTTGAAATTTGATTGGGATTAAAGTTTTTGTTATTTTTGAATTTTTTGTTAAGAAGTGTTTGTGAGTCAGTAAGGATTTTTTTAATTGTTGGTAGTGCCTGTTTGCAAAGCCAGAGATGATAAGTAGTTTCTGTGTACGAGTTGCAGTAAGGACAGATATCATTTGTATAGATATTAGGTAGAGTGATATGGAGATATGATTTAGTTGAAAGTGTATTAGATAGGATTTTAAGGCAGAAGTTATATATTCTAGATTGGTGTTGTGTAGTTGGGATTGGTGTGTTTTTTAGGAAGGTCAGAGTGTTGAGAAATAGTAAGAAGTTTGATTTGAAAGTTTATTGTGCTCTTTGTGAAAAAATTATTTTTGTGGATTATATGGTTTTGTTAATTTGTTTAAGGAAGTATCTTATTGGTAGAATAGGAATATTGTTTAGGTTTTTAAGTGTATATTGCATTGGTAATGGATCGATTATGTTGATTTGTGAAAGTTGAGTGTTTAGTGATTGTGTTTTTGATGTGATAGAGGTGGGTTTATAGAAGGTGTGAGAAATCCGAAGAGTTTGAAGAATGTTGTATATATTTGTAATTGTATTGAAGTATAAAACTTTGCACCTTTTTCTATGATTGGTAAGCAGTGGAGCAAAAATGTTGTTGTTTAGTTTTGGATGTTTGGAGAAGAAAATATAGTCTCTGGACTCGTTGAAAAGGAGAATGATTATTATTGTGTACAGAAGTGAGAGAAGAGAGTTGTAATTGAAACTGGTTGTGAAGGATTTGTGGTGTTGGATGAAGTTTCAAGTTACTGTTGTTATATTGATTGATATTGGTATGTTAGGAGAACTTCGAGTGGTGTGTTGTTATATTTGGGAAGAGTATTAATTATTGATTGTGATATTGTTGACGTATGTTTTTGAATTAGTGATTTGCGAAGATCTGGATCAATTAGTATTTGAGGATTGTTGGAAGGAGGATCAGTATATAGTGAGTTGAATAGATCATTTTTTGTTGCTTTTGTTTT
>CAJVPV010003478.1:0-11248 GCA_910591835.1 Acaulospora morrowiae | reverse complement strand
TTCAGGAACTTGAGACTTGCGTGTGAGTATGTTATTCTGTCTGAGATGGTCTTCCCTACTCTGAGTTTTGATTTGACCATATTGTTGGCTCTTGCTTGTATTTTCATAAGTTCATTCTTGGATAGTGAGACTGAATGCAGAGCATAGTCGAGTTTACTTGGTATTATTCAGTCAATTACTTGTTTGGCTATTGGGCCATTCCAACTTTGTTTGCTGCAAGCTGTGATCATCTGGTTTAGCTTTTTGACCAAAATGTGTTTAGATGGGTTGCCTATAGTGTTGCCTGAAAAGTGATTGCCGAGATATCGCATGGTTGATTTGTGAGAGAGGGGGTGATTGTAACATCAAGAACTTTGAAAGAGACATTCCTGTTGGGACTGTTGTTGCCAAGTGTTGTAATAAGTGTAATCTTGTCTGCATTACATCTGATGTTGTTAAGACTGAGGAATGAGCAAAAGGTGTCAGTGAATTTTTGAAGTTTTGGCATTGAATTTGCCATTAGGAGCACGTCGTCCATGTATGTGAGAATATTATATGGTGTTTGTGGGTATTTATGATAGCTTAGTATGGTGGCTACTAGTGGGTCATAAAAGATTGTCCATAGTAAAGGAGAGAGGGTTTCGCCTTGATCTAGTCCTTTTGACATCTTGAAACTGTTTGTTTTTCCAAAATTAGTTGTTATTGAGAGTTCCCAGTCATATAGGAGATTGTGAAATATAGATATCAGTTTGCTAGGGATCTTAATTCTTTGTAGTGCTGCTTTGAGACTATCAAGATTGACTGAATCGAATGCCTTTGCAATGTCGAATGAAGCGATAAAATTTCGCAGATCAATTATGTCTCTTTTGAACAGGTTATGGCCCCAGATACTATTCTTAATTCGGTTCAAGTTCTTGTTTTCCTTCTCATTGGACAAGTACTGCTCCTAATCCAGTACCAGATCCAGAGTTCTCTGTTGAAGTTAATGGCTGTGTTAAGGCTTGCGGTTGTAATTGCCAGTGGCTCCATAGTGCTTTGTTCTGCTAGGCCGGCGAAGTTGGCTTTGGAAAGGACATTGTTCTCGGCGAGTGCAGTTGATAGCCTTGTATTGATAATTTTTGTGAATACTTTTCTAACTGACTTAATTAGGGATATTGGTCTTGTGTCTGCGATCTTTCTTGACCAGACGATTTTTTTCGAAAGGAGGACAATTATTGATTTTTTCCAGTTTTGTGGGATCTGCTCGCTATTAAGGATAGAATTAAATAGCTTTAGAAGTGTTTTCTTGGAGTTGTCACCTAGGCAGTTAATCATTTTATATGTGATTCCTGTATTGCCAGGCATCTTGTTATTTGGAGCTTTATTAAGTGTTCTTACGAGTTCTTTATAGTTGATGTGTTCTAGGGATGTTTTGTAGATTTTGGTTGGTATTGTTTTAATAGGGGAATAAATTTCCTTTCACAGCATATCTGCTAATGTGAAGCTACTGTCCGCCAGTATACTTTTGAAGATTGAGTCAGGGTCGTCTGTTAGGTTCTCCTTGTCGTCCTGTATTATGTTAAGGTTTAGGGAGAGTTTAAGATCTCCCAGTACTCTTTTGATAAAGCTTTTGGGTCTTTCCCAAAACTTGACTAGATTGCTCGTGATGGCATTGTGGATTTGCTCTGCTTGTTGCTCCTTAATGCTGTATAATCTTTCTTTAATTAGTATTTTCCTTAGATGGTTTAGTGACTTCTGAGAGACTGTAACATTTCCATATATTTTCTGGTAAATAGATGTTATATGCTTTGGAAGGGTAATTCCTGTTTGACTTGGTGAGTTATGCTTTTTTTCTTGATTTAAAATTCTTTTGATATGTTTGATCATCTTGAAATATTTAGTGCATCCTAGTTCTTTGGCTTTGTGCAGTTGCGGTTTTACTAGGAGGAGGTTGATTTGGCGGCATTGGTTAGGATGTGACTAAAGTTAGTCCAAGAAGAGCAGACCGTCATAGACAGCTTGAGATCTACTTCTTCTTTATAGTTGGCTTTTTGTAGGTCAGTTGCTTTTTTCCAGTCGAATATCTTTGTTTGGCACCCGGGAGCTGCCAGCCTATATTCGAACCAATCGAAGATTACTTGCACTTGCTTATGGTCTGTGTCAATTGATGATGAGTCAAAGGTTTTTGCGTCCAGGACCTTAGTTCCCAAATGATTGGTGCACCAGATTTGGTCTATTCTCGATGCGCTTGTTTGGGTTATATGTGTGTACTCATTCTTTTTGTTTATTGCTTTAACGATGTCTGTCCAATTGTGCAAGTAGTTATAGATTCTCTTTTTTGGGTTTGTTGTTGGGGCATTAATGGCTGGTGTGCCTGACAGGTATGTGTTAAAGTCTCCTGCCATTATTTGGTGTATCAGCTTCTTAAATTTTTTTATGAATCGGATTAGTGACTGAGTTGCTGTCTTTCTTTCGTCATGTTCGTGTGGAAGATATATGGAAGTGACTATAATATCAGTTTTTGATTTAAACTTGAGGTAAACTGCACATTAGTATTCGTTCTCAGTGAATGTTTTGAAAATGTGGCTGCTTAAATCCTTTCCTATAATTAGGCAAGAGCTATTTTTTGATGAGCTGGATGGTGTGCTAGAGATAATTGTCTTGTTATTAAGCTTTCTGGGGAGGGGATTTCCATCTAAGATTTTTGTTTCTGAGCAACACAGGATGGTTCTATCATTCTTGAGGTCTTGAGATAATACTGTTAACTTGCTTCTGTTGTTTAATTCCCGAATATTTAAAGTTGAGATGTTGAGTAATGTGGGAGTGGTACAGCGAGTCAGTCGCTAACTGATAATGAAATTCGTGAAACAGTGGTATTAAATTTATTTAACGATAGGGCTTTTGGTGAGGCGTTAGATTTGACCAAGGTAAATGTTTTCTTTATTAAAATGTGAGTTTGAACCTTATTACATTTACTAAATTTTATCCACTAATTTATATCTTTTTCCCAAGAACAAAATAGAAAGAAATCGAAAAGACAAGAAAAGGTAAGAAATTCTAACACTTTCTTTCGATAATTACATAAGTCAGCCACTAATTACATTATCATTACTCATATTTTTAGGTCACTACTAAGCTTTATTTCTTTGACACGATACTGGGTTGATCATTAATCATGTGACCCAAACCGCGTTACCCTCTATTTTCTTTCCCTCTTACAATAATAAAAAATCGACGATTTTATAAATTGCCAAATTCTGTTAATATACTCTCAGGTACTTGTCGATGTGAATGGTATTTTTTTGCAACAAAAATTGCTGCCTTTCCAGAAAGACCTAACTCATATGCACTCATGTAATAATTGGCATGGCGAGCAAAATGGCAGATTTTGACAAGGCTAACAGATTCAAGTGCATGTGGAACTGTTTTCCTGAGTCCTTTAAAGGTATAGTCACAGTTTTAACGACAATATCGTTTTGCCTCACTCTAGAATAGTTCGATAAAATTCAGCTCATAGTGAAACTTTGGATAGAAGATGCATATATGGTCATATGCTTCAATAGTCTCTTGTAAATGAATCTTTTGAACCATAAAGTCTGATTGTAATGCGAGGATACGTGTTGTACAACATTTCAATTTCTTAGGATCTAGGATTCGTTGTGCATATGAGTTACATTATCTAAGTAAGCCATCAATCCACAAGTCATACTCCTGGAGAACTTGCCTAATACCTTTAGGCTTTATTAAACCATTAGTATTTACAAAGGTTATAATATAAGATGAACCATCCGGCATTTTGCCATTGTGCAGAAGTGGCTATTTACCATCATCCTTTATATTCATATGAGAAACATTCAAGGCGTTATTAGCATATGCATTATGATTATTATTATTGTTAAACATGAAAAGTACAACCTTATTAGGATGGATTTACTCAAAAATCAGAATTGCTCTTTTCACAACCTAATTCACGACATCTTGGTTTTTTCACCAGCCATCACGATTTATACCTGGGTGGATAGTAACACAAGCCTCAGTATAAGCAAGCTGTTGATTATTAGTTAGCAAATTATTTGCTATACATTCCTCTTGTGAGAGTTGGAGTCGTCTAACAGATTCGCAAATAAAGTTACTAATATGAATACTAAGTCCTTGTGACTTGTGACGAAGCTGGCTTTCATTGATAGGTCCCCATGTTTTAACAACACTATCATTCATATAAAAAGTGAACTCATCATAAGTAACGGGAATAATTTTTAGAATGCCTGATGGAAGTATCGGTTGAATAACTTGATCCATATTATCACTCTCGTAAACTGCTATTCGATATTGTAATGCTGTGATTTGTTGGAGAAACTCTATTTGGTAAGTAACCACATCTTCTTGTTTATGGCTATCAAAATAAACATCATTAAAATAATCTTTATATTCCCAACAAAGTTTGTGTAACCATGCATGGGCATTAGTTTCTGAGATGGTTTTTATTTTTTTAATACCAAGAATAGGAATCACATTTTCTTCTATAAACTTGATAAATTCACATATGATAAGTGTGAACTTGTTTGCCTGAAGATACTAAATCATATTAAGCTTGAAATCTTCATTGAGCAGAAGTGACTGGATTTTGATATGGCGGCCATGCTGTAAGATCACAAGCTCATCCTTAGAAAGCCACTGATTTGTTCATAAATAGATGAGGCATGTATAATATGTACCTTTACCAAGGCTGCGTGCAAGAAGATCACTGGCAGAAAGCTTAAAAAATCCTTGGTCTTCGATAAGGTAAAAAAAATGACGTACTGTATAAAGCCTCATATCTATATTCTTTGAATTTTTAAGTAATACGTTCAACATTTTTGATGTAAATTTAATATTATTATCATTAATTTCATTTATTTCATCTATATCATTAAATGGGAAAACTCGATTATTATCAGTTTGGTTTTCTATTTTAATTCAGTTCGTAAGATTACCAGTATCTATTTTAATCCAGTTCATAATATTATTAGATCCCTTTGCTGCTTTTTGCCAGGCAGCATACTTATTGCGCTAAGTTAATTTGGCCATACCTGTATAAACAGATTGTTGACTAGTTTTTTTAGATGTTCATACATTTGATTTCTTAATATTATTAATAAGAGTTTTTAAGATATTTGGTTTTATGCATTATAGTTCCACTATGAAATTATCGTCACTATCATTATCATCCTCTTCTAGAGTAAAATCAAAATACAGTTTTACAGGCTGATCAGGTTCAGCATCTGAAGTCTCGTCTTAAATTATGTGATAATAATAAGTTAGCAGTACATAGGAAGATATATTTACTATCAATTAAACCTACAAGGCTCTTCAATTTTTTTCCAGCATTTCCTAGAAGCCTCAATTAAGTGTTTTTTTAATTTATTTTTTCTTGGCATTTTTTTCGCAATAAAAAGAGAATTGATATTTATTTATTTGATACTGTAAGAAGAAGAATAAAATTAATGAGTAATGCGATTCAGGTCACATGACTGATGATCGACCCGGGAATCGTGAAGGGAAATAAAACTGAAACCGTGTTAAAAAGAAAAGTAACAATAATATAATAAGTGTTTGATTATGTAATTAGTATTAGAAACAAGTAGAATTTCCTTACCTTTCGTCATATTTCTACAATGTTCTAATAATTTTTATCAAAAAATATATAAAAAGATAGTATTTAATAAAGGAAAAAAAGAGAAATGACCCAAAAGTTTAAATAAAATATCCTTACCTTGGCCAAATCATATGCCTTACCTCTACTAATAAAGTGAAAGAGAGTGGACTGGCAGTTACGTGAATTTAACCAATTGTTAGTGACTGACTCGCCGATTCGCTCCTTACAATACTGATATTTAATGCGTTATTTAATTGTTCGCGTAATATAAATAATCCTTTTTTTACACGAGAAACCTAAAACCAGATTGTAGGATGGCCTCATATATGCACTGGCTGATCGCAAATATGTATGCGGTAATCAATCAAATATGTGTACCTCCAGTATGCTCGAAAAGATCAAAAAATCGAAAATATGTTCAAAAAATACTTTATAATTTTTTTTTCTTACAATTTTAAATTATGTGATGTGTTTTTATTGGCTAATATTATGTTACACTGCAGGACTAAATTTCAGCGATAACTTAGCATTTGTTGTGTTTAGACTGTGTGCATCATAGTTGATAAAAAAAATTTCAGAAATCTAAAAAGCGGCTTATTTGTTAATCTTTTTGTTAATCTTTTTTTTTTTTATAAATATCCAGCAAAAATTCCAATTTTCTTAGAAAAGTCAGATAATAACCTTTTAAATGATCTTAAGAAATTATAAATATTTTAATAAGAGAAACATCTTTTATTAATGGCTAAAAAGACATTGTCAACATTAATTTCTTAATAATCAAGAATTTTGACCTCTGGCTGAAAAATATTAATAAATAAACTAAAACATATACACAATCTCTAAATTTAACTCTTTAATTTGCTCTCTTTGTATTTGAAGTCACATGACATCCACTGATCCCAAAGTTCTAAAGTGACGTGAAACCTGAAACTTATTGTAATTACAAAATTATCATCAAAATCTATAAAAAAACTAATTTATTCATTATTACCTAATGCTTTATTAATTAAATCTTCTATACTAAAATTATTATTACTATTATTATTATTATTCAAATCTTCAAAAAAATCATTAATTTCTGAATCTGCATAAATTTCATTATCAAAAAACATTTGATTGAAAAGATCTATACAAACTTCTATTGCTAAAACCCTTCTTAATTTCTCTTTATTTACCAAATTTTCAACTAATTGAGGTTCAATATCATTTTTATTATCTAATAAAATTGCTTCAAAAAAATCATCATTATTAATTTCTTGTAAATCCATCAAATTTTGAGTTGTGTAGATTACTTGATCTTGAATTTTATCACTTAATAATAAAATTTCATAATACTGAAGTTGATTTTTAGTATTTGATATATAATAAGAATAAATTTTTGCCATCATAAAAATTCTACTAGGACTTAGCTTTGTTTTTCTTTGCTCATAGAACCATTTCAATACAAAAAAGATTCTTTTACAATTGGCTGAATGTGGTATAATATTAAGTAACTTGAGAGCAATTCTTTGTAAATATATAGGTTCTTCAAGACAAGTTATCTATCAAATTTTAGGAGTATCTCTTGTAATGTTATAAGGTAAATCATATGGAGATTTTTTGAGCCAATATTTTCACATTTGAGAAATTAATACCAAAATTGTTTGTTTATTGCCTTTCATTTTTTTGAGTAGATCACTAGCATAAAAGCAATTTTTTTTAAAATAACTGTCATATAATTCATGACCTTAAATATAAAATTAAATTAATAAATTAAATATAATAGTAAATATAAGATTCAATAACTTATCACAATATAAAGGATATAAAAAATAAGCCAACACAAATACTGGATGTTCAAATTCGTTCTATTTTTTGTTAAATTGATCAATATAATAATTCCAAAAATTCTTTGAAATTGGAATAGAAATATTGATAATATGAGCCAGTTGACATAATTATACAAAACAGTTGACTAAAGTTGTTATTTTGGATTCTAAAACTGAAATCACACTCATGATTGGTTTAAGAATTGTAATCATTTGACATACGTTTTCAAAAAACTCTCTTGTTGTAATAATTTCTACACAATTATTGCTTAATATTCCAGGTTTATTATCCAAGATCTATCATATACCACTGCATACAATATCTGGGTATTTTACTAGGAGGGGGTAGTATTAGTGGCAGAGTATATTATTACTATAAAATTCAAAATACGTAGTACTAGTTTTACTTATTATTATATTAATATACCTGGGTAGTAATCAATTATCAAGCAACAATTTTCTTGAATACTACCTGATATTATTAGTGGGAGTAGTATTTAGGGGGAGTATTGTATGCAGTGGTATATGGTAATAATTAAAATTCGAAATTAATAATTAAATTTATTATTAAATTAATAAAAATTCAAATACTTACATCTTCAAATGTTAATTGAAGTCTAATAATTGATTTACAACAATCATATATCATTAACTATCTTGTTTTGGTTAATGTTTTAATGCCTCCACTCTTGATTTTCAATTTATTAATAGATTTCTGAAGTGCACTTATCTCTTAATGTGATCTCAAAAAAAATAATACCAATGTTTGACACTTATTAATTGTATTAATGACAAACTGATGCTTGCATATATCCTTGGAAATTAAATTGATATGATGTGTAATACACTACATAGTAATAATTCACGGATATTTTTTACCAATAATATTTTGCACAACTTTACAATTAGCTGCTCCACCTATAACCAATTCTGCAATTTTATTTTGTCCAATAGTATTGATGAATTTTTCAAAATAATTGGCCAAAATCTCTTCAGTAATACTTTCTGATGATACATTTTCAATAGCCCAAAGATATTCATATCTATTAGGTGTTATCAAAATAAAATTATATAATTGGCAATTACTGGGATCTGTCTATCCATCCAAAGCAATTGTGATATTTTCCTCTGTTTGTAATTCCTTTTGAATTTTGATTGTGATTGCTACTGCCTCTGAGTAAAGAATATTTGTAGAAATTGTTATGCAACATGATAAATTATAAGCTGGGTGAAGCTGTTTACAAAATTTAATAAAAAATGAATAGTCTATAACTGCAAAAGGAATTGCACAGGTAACAAAAAATCTTTCTAATACTGCATTGATTGTATCACTTCTAGCATCAGTTAACTTGATACTTTCTATAAAATAACTTAATGGTGATTATTTTGAATCTAATTTGATTTTTTTGATGGGTTTTTTTTTGTTCTCAATTGTTCTATTAGCAATTGTTTCCAAAAATTCATTTTGGATTTCAATTAGACAAAATATATACTTACTTGCTAAATAGTCTTTAAGAATATTTGTTTACCTGCTGATATTTTTTGTCACAATAATAACATGCTGCTGAAAAGTATCCATGACTTTTATCAATAGCTATTTTATAAAAATATTGCCAAGCTGATGATTCTGGTCACTCAACTGTATTTTTGGATAATGAGGAAACTGTTTAATTATTATAACTTTGCATTTTTAATAGATTAATGGATAGAAAAATAATAAATTTGTTATTTTTATTTTTTTATTTTTTTAAATTTAATTGGTTAATAATTGCAATACAATTTCAACATTGCAGAACAATTGTAACAAATCTAATAATTGCAGCAAATCACATTATTGCGTTATATTAATTTAATTGCAGTACAATTGCAGCAAATTTAATAATTGCAACAAATCATATGATTGTGTTATATTTATTTAATTGTGGTATAATTGTGACAAATTTGATGATTGCAACAAATCACATGATTGCATCATATTAATTTAATTGCAGCACAATTGCAGCAAATTTGATAATTGTGACAAATCATATGATTGCATCATATTGATTTAATTGTAGCAAATTTATATAATTGTGTCACAATTGTAGCTTGTGGCATATTAATTGCAGCACTATAAAAATTTCAAATAATTAAGTCAATTGTAAAATAATTTTAGTCACATATATAGTCTATATATTTTCCTTAACAACACTGGTTTCCTAACTAGCAGAGTGAGCAGAAGCTATCACTTGTTTTATTTTTTCTTTTCAAAACACTTTTTTGTTTATTTTAGTAACTAAATACAAGAAACCTACCTAAAAGGTCTATAGCAAGAACACCTTTCTAGGAAGAAAACTGATAAGAAAAAACATACTCCAAAGATTTCCAAAAGATTCAAGAATCCAGAGAAACAAAAATAAAAAAGTCTTCAGTCTTTCCATCATCTCTTTGATTTTCCACTTCTTTTTCTTAAGTATGTTTTCTTTTTTCCTGGTTTTTCTGAAAAATTTTGCCTACCTCAGTTTGATCCTGAATTTTTGGTCACACCAGATTTCCTGAAAGATAATTGGTCAAGATCATGGATTGATTGATTACATCAATCACAAAAAAAGTAAACAAGACATGTACTCCTCACATGTTTCCAGTTGCATAACATCAAACTGATGATGTAATTGGTTTCTGAAAGAGTTGGACAGTTTTTTGGTTGAAGAAGTAGTATGGAAGTATTAGGTAAAGTAGAAGTTGTGAGTAGAAGAGAAGCAATTTTTTTTTGTTCATATTCTTTTATTTTCTTTTTTCTTACTTATTTTTTCTTAAGGACAGGAAGTAGCAACAAGATCGAGGTTCTATTTCAATCTGGTAACAAGTTGAAATACTGATATTTATCTCGAAAATAGTTAAAAAAAAGGGATCTTGAAACTATCCACCGGTTGAGTAAAGCAATAATTCCAGAAGACATGACTTGGGAGAGCAATAAACAATAAAAAACCAATATTCTTTTTGGTTAAAAGTCTTCAAGTGTAAAGTTTCAAGAAATATTCTTCTGGAGGTGCCTTTAAATGTTCTTGGACATTAATTACTCCAATGAAAATTAAACAGTTTGACTGGCCACAGGTGATGAGAAGTAGGAAACCATGAGAAGCTTGGATTTTAAGTTTATTGGGATAACCTTTTCAATAATAGTTAGAATAGATAATAGTTTTTTTTCTTTTCTCTTTGTCAAAAAATTTTTTTTTTATTTTTTTTCCTCTTGTGTAATTTCTACAAGAGAGGGTGACATAATTTGGATTTCTAGTTGTAACTATACATGTGATATAAATTATTTGCTATTGACTCAATTTCCAAAATCTTTAAAAATAATTGTATCATAACTTAATTATTTATATGTTTTAATAGTAACTCAATTAATTGTATCAAATAATTGTATCAATTACATCAAGGATCTATAAATTTTAGCAACATGTAAAGTCATAACTGTGGAGGTAATCTGCAAATTTGGATTCTATCAGAAGTTCGAGATCTTAATTCTATTCTTTAGGGGAACAATATATCATACTTATAAATTGTATCTAGAGACTTTAGCTAAAGACAGATGAGTTGGGTCAAGGAAATTTGTACTTTGTATATATTCTTATATATGTAATAGTTTTTTGTGATTTAATAAATAAACGATACCAACTTAATTGCAGAATTAAAAAAAATAAATAACAATAATAATTATTTAATTTTTAACATATAATAAGTAATAAAACTAGTATATAAAAAATTTTAATAAACTCTTTTCGCTGATCCTTTTGCCAACCCAAAAAACAGACGTTCTCAAAAGATTTTTGTTTTTATGATAATAAAGTCTATACACTTTCCTTAA
>CAJVPV010003477.1:0-11249 GCA_910591835.1 Acaulospora morrowiae | reverse complement strand
TTAAATTTAATTATTTTTTTATTAATAATTCTAAATAAATATTTATAATTGTTTTATATTACTTTTAATATATATTGATTTTAATATATTGTCAAGTTGAAAAACAGCAAGTCAATTGTTTTACTAATTCAAAGTTAATATAATCAAAGATAAGTCAAGATATGTAAAATTAATTTAATTAAAAAATTTTTTATTAATAAGTTTTTTTTTCCAGTATCAGCTTTTTTCTTAATAATTTCAAGTTATGTCTTAATATAATAATGATTTTTTTTTTTAAATAAATTATACTTGAAATAATAAGTTTATTAATTTAAATATTTCTTTTTAAGAAATTCAATTTTATCAATTACTTTTTTTATTATTATATTATTAATTGTATTATTTTTATATTTTTATCTTATTGTTTACTTTTATAATAGCATTACCATTTATATTAATAATATAAGAAGAAAAATAATTAAGAAAAAATAAACTATTGAAACTAAAATAAACAATTAGATGAGTTATTTAAGCTTCTATAATTATATTTTTTATATTGATTATTAATACTATTTTATTATTTTCAAGAGAAAAAATACAATAATTATAATATATAACTATATTATGTAACTTTTATCAAATCAATAATATATTTATTTATTATTATTATTATTTTTTATAGTAAAATGTGTGCAAGACATATAATTTTTATTGATACATTTATATATCCAGACAAATACCAAGTATTTCTACAAATTAATTAGAAATCAGTTAATACAATATATATTTATTATTTAAATAATTTATATAAATAATTTAATATTAAACTTATTAACTTATATCTAGAGTTTCTAATGTACTATTTTAATATTAAATTGATATTAAATTTACTATAAGTTTAATATAGTGAGTTACAATATATATATATTAAATTTATTATAAGTTATTATTAAGTCCATATTATTTTAACACTTGATTTAAAATTTATATTATATTATATAAAAAAATTGATATTATATTTTTTAATTATTATTATAATAATTTGAACTTAAATTATTTTTTATTATTATTAAATTTTTTTAATCAAATTTATTTTATTATTTAATTAATTAAAAATAAAAGATTACAAATTAGATTTAATTAATTTAAATTCAACTTTATATATTTAACTTAATATTTTATTAAGCTTTATATACTATATAAAATTAATTGGAATTAAACTCTATATATTTAATTTATATTAAATTTCACATTCTAATTAATGTTAAATTTATTTGAATTAATTTAAATTAAACTCTATATTTAAATTAAATTAAATTAAATTTAACTAAACTTTATATTTTAAATTAAATTAAACTTAATATTTTAATTAAATTATATTAAACTCTACATTTAAATTAAATTAAATTAATTAAATTCTACATTTTAAATTATATTAAATTGAATTAAATTAAACTCTACATTTAAATTAATTAAATTAAATTTTACATTTTAAATTATATTAAATTAAATTAAACTCTACATTTTAATTAAATGAATTAAATTAAATTAAACTCTACATTTTAATTAATTAAATTAAATTAAATTAAACTTTACATTTTAATTAAATGAATTAAATTAAATTAAACTTTAATGACATAATTATTTTAAACATTAAAAACTTTATATTTAATTACATAATTATGACATAATTAATTAAATTGAAACTTTATATTTAAATTAATTTATTAAATAAAACAAATAAAAAAAAATCCCCCAAAAAAACATCCAAAAAATTGAAAAAAAAATCTAAACCCAAAAAAATCAAACTTAAAAGAAAAAATCAAAACCTGGGAGAAAAAAAATAAAACCTGAAAGAAAAAATCAAAACCTGGGAAAAAAAAAAACAAATCCAAAAGAAAAAAACAAAAACTCAGAAAAAAAAGTATTCAAAACCTGAAAGAAAAACCTAAACCCAAAAAAAAATCCAATCCGGAAGCAATAACCAAAACCTGGGAGAAAATAAAATTCTAACTCCAAAAAACAAAATTAAACCCAAAAGAAATAACCAAAACCCAGAAGAAAAAAAAATAAAAATTTGAATAAAAAAACCAAAACCCGAAAAAAATAAAAAAATTCAAAAAAAAAATTCAAATCAAAATCAAAAAATCGAAAAAAAAATAAGAATTCGAAAAAAAAATAAATAAAAATAAATAAAAATTCGAAAAAAAAAATCTAAAACCTAAAAAAAAAACAAATCCAAAAAAAATTTAAATAAATCCAAACCTCAAAAATTCCAAAAAAGCTTAAATTTAAATTTTCGCTTATCTTAATTTCATTACCTACATATCAAAATTTAATCCCCTTATATCAAACTCTATCTTCTCGGATTTTATAGTTACACAAAATCGCGCTTTCAAATTTTTATGACCCATGATAATTACAGGACATATCAAAATGTATATCATTCTCTTGAAGAAATTTACATCCAATTTGATAATATGTTTATATTTATAAGAAAGTTATTGAAAAATTATTTTTTTTTAAATTTGTATCTTTCAAAAGAAACTTTGATGAGTTTATTAAACTTTTTATCATAGAGATAAAGACTTTAGAGCATAGTCAAATTATGAATGTTCAATGATGAGATTGTTGGATTATTATAGGATTAGAAGTAGTTACAGCTAATCTTCTATAATAAAATAATCTTGCAGGCATTAAATAACATATAAATAATAAAGGATATAGAGCTTGTCAAATTTTCAAGAAGCAATTAATAAACAATAATTTAGATATTATGGAATTAAGCATATTACTAATAAACAATTTCAAGAAATTATATTAGAAATTACTTCATAAAGAAGCAAACAACTAATGACAAAATATAAATTATATAACAAAATTTTAACATTAAACTAATTAATATAAAACCAATACTTTCAAATACCACATAATGTTTATTATACAACTACAAGAAAAATAATAAGACTTTTGAAGTTAATAGTAAACTTATTTTTACTTAAGAGTCAAGGAATGTTTACTAAAACTTGAAAGAAATTTGAGCATTCAACATAATAATTATAATTGTCTAATTCAATAAGTTTTTATAAAAGTTTTATAATATTTGATTCCCTTTGACTATTAATGGCTATACTATTTATCCTTAATCAGTTCTTAAAGACTTCTTATTTGAAAAACAATGAATTGACAAAGATTTAGCAGTGAATATATACTAATTGTATTGATTTGATTTCAAAGTCTTTAATAAAATGCTGGGTCTTAATTTTCAAATCAATAAGATTAATATTTAAAAATAAATACTTTAAAAAAAATTATAAGAATCTTTAATAAAGCTTAGAGATAAAATGAAAAATTCTAGTTAAATAATTAAATTTTATCAAATTTTTTTATAAATTATTATTTATTAATAAATATTTATTTTTAGGTTTTTGAAATCTTTACATCAATTATCATTTACTATTATATGTACAGACCTTTGCTAATTTTATTAATATCAGAGTTAATATGAAAGAAATAACCCATCAAATTTTTAAAGATATGATACTATGAATCAATTATAAAAATATTGAATTGGACTTAATAAAAAAATATATAATATTATTTGCTACATTATATGGAATTTAATTGGTAGCAGATTTAACAATAAACTTTTGAGTAATAGTCAAGGTTTTGTTAATATTTTGTGAAGTGTCAAAAGGCTATTCAATAATTGATTTATTACTAATAAACTCTTTGGTTATAATGAAGATAATAATATCAAATGTTGATTATTATAATTTAAAATAATGTCTAATCAATATTGCTAATTAAATTTATTAAATTTAGTTTATTTACAAGTGGAATATATTTTTAACCTCAGCTTGAAAAAAAAATTCTATGACAAAATCTTGAAAAAATAATACCATTTCAAGTAAATAAATCAAAATTTAGATTGGAACTATTGCTTCTTATCATGATTTCAGAAATTATTTGACTTTTATTAATAAAGTAATAAGTTTTTATAAGAGTGCAACTTATTTAGAAAGAATGATTATGACATTTTCAAGAAATGTTTGTTGTATCTTGAAGATATCATATCTATCAATGTTAGCAAAAAAGCAAGGATTATATAAAAATTTAAGCAATTTTCAGTTATGAATATAACAATGAACGTGTTTATATCTTTATTGCAATTAATTGACTTGAAAAAATCAAACAAACAAATGAAATGCTAAAATATTTAATTTACAAGATTCAATCTGCAAAAAATAGAAGTTGGTAATGGATTTATCTATTAATAGTAGTTAACCAGATAAATAGGATTAATTTTGTTTACAATTGTATATTTGAAAAATGCATTAATGGTTATAATTATCAAATATATTTTATTTAAAAAATGATTATTTCTTTAATGTAATCTAATAGATATATTATATATAGCAATAACTACTTTATTGTTCAATCAAAATTATATTACTATTTAATTGTAATAAACTTGTAAATGCATCACTGCATAATTATAACTTAATTACAATAAATTCATAACTATATTAATATTTAACCTCAATAAATTTACAATTACATTGCTACTTAATTATAATTATAATATTTGTCCAATTATTGTAATATAATTTCACAAATAATATATTATTACAATTAAATTATTATAATCTTGTAGTTATTTTATGATGACTTAGTAGAGAATTTGTAATTTCTTAATTGCTACTGTTGGGGGTGATAACGGCGAGTCTGTCGCTATATCGCGATCGCCGATCGTGTAACGTCGAAAGAGGTGTGGAGATGTGGCACGAGGTAAGTGAAAGTGTTAGATATTGGTCTGAGTTTATGATAAAAGGACGGTATTTTATTGTTGCTTTTTCTCTAGTACATTCCTCTCTTTATATACATGTTAAAAAATCCCAAAAATCCCAAAAATCCCTCAAGCCCCAATTAAACCCCAATTGGGTGAGGATGACATATGTTGAATCTATCTAATTTTTTTGGTCCCTCTTACACTACTTAATTGGAAATATTTGATAGCAAAATAGTTACTATTGCCATAACTGAATTGGTAATATTTTCTCACAAATATCATAACTATTTAGTGGTGGCTTTGTAGTGATTTGATAAAGTTTCAGTAGTGGAATAGTAAAAAAAAATCACTTTTAGTAAAGTAGTATATATGGATGAAACAATATTTATTGCTGATAGCAAAAAAAAACTATAACAAATTTGTAATATCTATATAGATTTTTTTAATTTCAATGATACTAATATAAATAAAAACAAATTTAATCTTATTATTCTCAACTACAAAAATCAAATACAAATATAAATTATATACAAGATCAACTAATTACAACTCTTAAATCAAATTAAGTAGCAAAAATTCTAGAAATATATTTAGAAGAATAAGATATAAAAATGTTTAAACAATAGCTTATTAAAAAAAAATAAACTTTGACAAAACAATTAGATAAAAAACAGCAATAGACAAACAAATCAGATATCTATATAATCAAGTCTGAATATTATCAATTACATACTTACTCTCTGATATTATTATTACAGAATAACAAAACAATAGAATAATGAAATATTTAACAAAACATATAAATACAAACTAAACATAGCAACAATAGTATCTAACTTCATACTTTTCAATCTACTGAAATATAGTTTCTTTTATATTTGAAACAAATAACTTCTTATACAGATTAACAACTGATATAAGAAAATTAATAAACAAGATATCACTAGATCAATTACTAACATATATCTGCAAAAACAACAAAACAAATAGTAATTAACAAAACTAATTACTAGCAAATATCTAAAGAATACATTTTTCATACAATGGCATAACTTCATATATAATACAAAATTTCTTTTAAAACAACATGATTTTATAAAAACAACAAATACACTAATAACTATAAAAGAAGTTAATATAACAATAGAAGAACTTATAGACCTAACTTGATATAACAAATATAAGAAACAACTTGCAAAAAATCAAATTATATTTTTAAACCAAATTACAAATTATTTAGGATCATGAATAACTAGTATAGATAGAAATAATACATTTCAATAAAAAACAAAATAATAAAAAACTTAACTAGTTTTAAGAAATCCAAAACAACCAAACTATAATAGTAACAATTTAAGAAAGGCAATAAAAGAAAATCACAAAAAGCTAGATTACAAACTCACAATTGAACTCTTCAACAAAGAAATTAAATAAGTAGCAATATTATTACAACTGGAAGTATTATAGAAAGAAAAAAAGCAATCAATAATAATTCAATTAATTTATAGTACTATATTAGAACTAACAACTACTTTCCCTTATAAAAATGCAAAAAATGTTTAATTAATATAACAGGAAAGCCGAAAAATATATCTTTAATAAAAACAAAAACAGTCTCATTAGCATTTCAATATATAAAATCAAAACAAGCTCAAGAGATACATCAAACAAAAAAATCTGTTATCAAAGTAGAATTATATTATTAAATATCAACAACATGATAATAAACAAATTTCAATTAACAAATCTTTTCCCACAATCACAATTAGAAAACAACTAAGCCAAACTATATAAAAAAACAATTAACAAATATATAGATATAGTAGAAACTGCCTTCAATAAGTTAGCAAAAATAAGATACAAGTTAAGTATGGTCAAAACAATTGCAGTATATATAGATAGATCAATAGATACAGATTATAAAATAAGCTTAAGCTGACATATATCACAAATGCCTAGCACAACCTTTCAAGGTACAATTAGTAAATTCTTATTCTTTATCAGAGTAAAGCTAACAACCATTATAACATTTCTTCTAACAGTACTAGCATATAGCAAAACTATAATTTGTACAAATAGCCAAGTAGCACTTAATACAATTAACAAGATTCAAAGCAATCACTACATATTGAGAATATTTAAAAACAATAACCTATTAATATAATAGTTTATATTATAAGAGAAAAAGAAAATAGAAAATAACAAGATTTAGGTTACATGATAAATGATTGATCCAGTATTATATCGAAAAAATAGAGCTTAGTAGTAACCTGTAAAATATAGGTAATAATTATATAATTAGTAGTTGACTTATATAATTACTAAAAGAAAGTATTAGAATTTCTTGTCTTTTTTGTTTTTTCAAATTCTTTCTATTTTGTTCTTGGGAAAAAGTTATAAATTAGTAGATAAAAATTAGTAAATGTAACAGATTTCAAAATTACATTTTCAATAAAAAAAATACTTACCTTGGCCAAATATAATGTCTCAATATAACTTCTACCATTAAATAAATCTAACATATCTGTTTCACAAATTTCATTATCAGCTAGCAACTGACTCACTGTTTCACTTTTACAATATTATAGAATAACAAAAAGTTAAACATCTCATTTAAAAAATAAAAGCTTAAACAATGATTCTGAAAATGATAAGCAGATTAGCTAGCAAAAGATATCACCATGAGTTTTATAATGCCTGAAATTAACTTTAAATCAACACTTTACAACAAAACAAAATAATCACAAGAATAGAATAAATAAACCTTTAACAATACAAACACAGAAACAATAAAAAACCTAATTAAAATAAAATATATTCTTAGTTGAAGAATATTAAACCAGCATTTAATAACAATGGATGAGAATACAAAAAACAGTATTATATAGGAGAAATTAATAATTAATAAATACTTATTAAAAATCACAACAGAAGAAACAAATCAAAACAATTACAATACTAGATCATTCAAATTCAAACTCTGGAACCTAAAACTTTTATTCAAAAACAATCTGTATAAAAGATTAACAAAAACATATACCAATGATCAATATATATACTGCGAACAAACTGAAATCAATATATATATAATAACTTGCAAACAATATAAAAAATTATTTTACAAAACTTAAATAAATTATTAATGAAGAAGTAAACAGTAGAACAAAAAAGAAAATCAAACACAAGTTAGATGATAAAATTAGAAAACAGCAACAAATATGAACACAAAAAATCAAAGATTATATAATAAGAGGGACATTAACCAATGATTTAATAAAAATATATGCAATCCAATATATACAAAAAAACTATCAAAGCTATTC
Source organism: Acaulospora morrowiae (assembly GCA_910591835.1). Lineage (NCBI taxonomy): Eukaryota > Fungi > Glomeromycota > Glomeromycetes > Diversisporales > Acaulosporaceae > Acaulospora > Acaulospora morrowiae. Next base: position 3,155 of record CAJVPV010003477.1, on the reverse strand, counting down.
ACAATTGTCTACTTAATGAACTACAAGAAAGATAAAAATACAGATATATCAACTTTGCAGAATGAAAAAAAAGTAATGGTATAAATAAAAAGAACAAAAAAATATGAAAAAACAACAGAAAAATATTTAAAGATAACAAAATATACATCCTAGAAATAAATTTGCTGCTCAAATATATCACACAGTATTGGCTAAAGATCTTAACAATTCTCTTCAATTCTGTATTCAATTCTTAAGTTTATATTAAATTTAATAGATGGGGTATATCCCATTATCATTTTTAATAGTGTTTCAAACCTTATGCAATTTCTTGTGATTCTATTTGATTCCAATTTTCGGAACTATAATATTGACTCAACTGGAACATAATATATTGTTAACATTAAATGGTGAGTCTGTTGCTTATAACAGGTCAAACTCGTATAATGTTGGGATAAGTTATTTTTCTTTTTTCTACTTGAGGCATGAATTTGATTTAGCTGACCTTAACCTTTCACTCACTCACTTACTTTTTTCTTTTGTTGTTCTTCTTCAATAATTCAAGTTACAAATCTCATTAGTGACTTCCAGAACAATCCTCTCGCAGTAACGTTATTTCAGAAGGTAAGTTAATTAGTAAGTTTCTTTCTAGGCATGTCTATTACATTATCACTTATAGTAACTTTTAATTAACACTTGCACGATTATTTTGCACTTCTACAAAAATGGTAATTGAATTTTATTAAAGTAAAGTTAAGTTATCCAATTATCTCTTTTTTTGTTGTTTCTTTTCCTTTCTTATTTATATCATTATGACTATCTGCTATAGAACTATAACTCTATAACTCATAAATTACTAGACTATAAAATAAACTATCTAAGCTTTTTATTACATCATGAATCTATTTCTAAAGCATTTTCATTACTCTGATTAGGCACATTACACAAATGTTGTGTGCCAGGCCTTACTAAAGCAATTTCCCCACTAACAATATGTACATAAAATACAATTTTTAAGAACAAATAAAGTCTTGTCAAATTAGTCATGTATATACTAGTATTTGATAATAAGTCATATAGTAGAACAAGTTTCTTAATAAATTTAATTAGATAGACAAAGAGATAAATATATACAGTAGTTGCAGAAAAAATAGCAGTAAATAAAATTTTATTTATTTAATAAATTTTTATTAGAATCACCTCAAATTTGAAATATAAGTAATTTAATATTACATCATTTATAATATAAACTATTAATATTTAATAATATTGTTAACGTGTAAAAAGGTGATAGAAAATAATAAGGAAAAAGGTATAGTAAGTATATCAAGTATACCAAGTATAATAGATATATCAGATATAAAGTGTATATTAGGTATAAAATGTATAATAGATATAAAGTGTATATTAAAAATAAGTATATAAGTAACAGAAGAAGGAACGAAAATGAGAGAAATTCCAGATAGGTACTACGCAACTCTGACATTCTCCTAGATTTCATTGTTGAACATTTGCCCTATTACCTGACCCACACACACTACACTTGAAAAATTGTCACACGAGTAGCAACCCCCTAGATCCCCGGATCTACCGATTGATCTGTAGTGTTACCCAACGGCTCGGACCAAATACATACACCTCTTTCAAGTAGAAGACGTGCTCCATTGTTACACAATGGGAGGTGCGCTCAAGCGACAGACTAGCCAGATTTTCAGCCCAACAATATTACCATTTTTTTGAAATATTAATTCTATTTACTTTTTTATACTCTTTATTAAATTAAAACAAAGTATTTGATTTATATTATCCTATTCATTCTTAATAATTTCTATAAAAATTTCTTGAGAAATTTTTTTTTTTACTAATTTTTTTATTAATTCTCTTTTCTATTTGTTTTTTTAGAATTGCCTATATATTTTCTATAAGGTTCAAATTTAAAGAATATGATAGTCAATAAAAAACTTTGAGACATCAATCTTTGAGAAGAGAGACTGTAAGCTTTGCTGTGTGTTTAGGGTCATTGTTCTGCTAGAATTTTCACAACCCCCGAAAATCTGCTGAGCTTAATTAAAAAGATTATTTGTTAAAATTTTGTGATACAGCTTACAACCATATTTTCTGTGAATAAATGAAATCCAACAGTTCCATATGTACAGAAGGCTCCTTACATATGGACTTTAAATGGATGCTTAACAATTCCATATATTGGTCTTTCTTTTTTAGCTTTATAACAGACTAGCGTGGTGTTTCAAAATATTTGTATTGTCGTTTCATCAAAAAAAATTGTATTTTTCATTTTTCCTATTTATGACATTTCACTTATAAAACCCTTTGTTCTTTAGTAATAGCAGTAAGGAATAGAGTAGTTCAGAAATATATAAATAGTAACCAAGCTTCCAGAGGTTTTCTCAAACTGTATAACTAGCTATGTTAAAATCTAGGTAAGTATTATTAAGTATGTTTATTATTTCTAGACTTGTTACAGTAGCACATGAATGAGTAAGCTGACTGAGATGACGTTGTTGATTTAGGTTAAGAATTTTAGAGTAGCTTGAACGATTTTTTTGTTATAAATCTTTTGTTTTATTTAGCTGAGAGATCCATTTAAACAACATTCATATAAGGAACCCGGTAATTTGGTGTAATTCTTTAGTATTTTATATTTTTTCTTTCCATAATGACTTAATTAATGAGTGACATTTTTTAAGGCAAAGTTTATGTGGCATAATATCATTGTACAAATTAATAAGAGGCTATCGCAGTCACGATTTTTATATATGATAATCTGTGTAATGAAAAAAAAAAGTAAATAAAATTAATTTGTGTTATTTAATTAAGTAATAACATAACTAGCATTTTAAATATATCACTATTACTGCCAGTTTTTCTGTCACTATTGTATAAAACAAATTTGTATAAACTTATTTTATAAATCTAACAAATAAGATATATCACCTATTAAAAAAAAGTAATTAATAAAAAGATTATCAAAAATAGTTTTAGAGAAATTTAAAATATATTCAAATAAAAATATTAAATTTTTAACTCTTTTTTCACTCGCATTAAAACTACCAAATTAGAAAATACCCAAGAAAATACAAAAATTTCGTCTAAAGGAAAAAACAGAGAGGAGGGAGGCTCCTCTCCCAAACCTCCCAACGCAAACCATGAATATA